>JAGFMF010012000.1:6128060-6166906 GCA_019455555.1 Galemys pyrenaicus
ATCCATGAGCAAGGGATATTTTTCCATTTCTTTGTATCTTCTTCTATTTCTTTTAGCAATGTTTTGTAGTTTTCTTTGTAGAGGTCCTTCACCTCTTTTTTTAGATTTATTCCCAAGTATTTAAATTTTTTAGTTTCAATTATAAAGGGGGTGGTTTTCTTTATTTCCTCTTCTTCAGCTTGGTTGTTTGTGTAGAGGAAGGCTACTGATTTTTGTGTGTTGATTTTGTATCCTGCTACTTTGCTAAACCAGAAATGTGATTTTCATATGATACTAAGTTCAATTACATAAACATAAAAATAAGGTCAGAGGAATCTTATATCATAAATAAGAGGATAGACAAATTTGTTCAGACTGATGTTTTACCCTTGTGCTTATGTCATAAAAACAATAATCATTCATTAAAATGAACACATATATGTATGTATTAATCCATCAGTCTATATATAGTTGTGTATTTTTCTTTTCCTTCTTTCTTGTCAGTTGCACTATAAGTAGACACTTAGAGTGGCTTAGAATTTAAGACCTTAAAAAATTTAGCCAAAATATCTATTTCCAACTTTATGTAACACCTCTCCACAGAAACCTTCAACTGTAATTTGAGTGCCTTGTCCAACTACAATAGACCAGTTTTCCTGTTTTACCAACTTGCTTATCTTGTACCCCCATAATACTACCTAATCCTCTTTTTGCTCTTTCCAGAGCTACCTACCCTTCCTTTTCTGTCTTGCTACAGTATTTTATATTTCTTATTTGATCTCCTCAAACAATGTCAAAACAACCCATTTTACACATATCACAGTCTCGTGCATATTCTTTGCTTTAACTTGCTTTGCCATGCAACTACTGTGCCTTTGCTGCCAGCCTCCCTGATTATGTTATGAATGCCAAGAAGACAAAAAGATGGGCATTCTACTTTCGTAGCACCTACTGGTAACTTGATAGCTGTGGGAAGTAGCTGTTGTAGGAGTAAATGAATGATAGAGTAGCAATAAATTTACCTGGTTGTCTGAGAGATAATCAGTTTTAGATTTGTTTTTGATGTTGCACTTTTTAAAAGAAACAAGTGAAACAGAAGAAAAAGCAGATTATTGCCTCTGACATCATAAGAATATACTAGGCCTTTGTTGAAAATACTATCCAGCCTTGTAGCTTGAATCCTTGTCAAAATAGCAGTATTAATAATACTGTTTTTCCAGATTTCATTCCTTATACTGAAAGCTGATAGACAGCATAGCTAACTTCTAGAACAGGTGACAGCATAGGCTGGGTGAAATGTCTGACTTTTCAAAAAGGAAAGAGAAATGAGGAATGTAGAAAGTCAAGGAAGATTAAATTGGAAGTTTATTGGGGTTCCTTGTGTGAGGCATAAGAGCCACTTTCCAACCTAGTTTGAGAATGTAGAGGTGATGTTCTGCTTCTGTAGTTGGATATTATTCATTGCTGACTTGAGCTCCCTTGTTTTGTCCAAATACTTCCCATTACTTCCTGTGAACACAGAATTAATTGCTCCTCAGCAATAAGTAAACTCTTCAGGTTAGAGTCCTGAAGATGTAAGAAAGATTGTGGCACCTTTTGGAAATCAGGGAAAAATCTTCTGAAGCTCTGCTGTCCTAATGAAGAAACCAACTGAGGAGATGGTGGGCTGAAGAGAGCCCTGATAATGAAGTTTCTTTTGAATCATGGTAGAGCAAGTAGCAGGAAGGTCTTGGTGGTTTTGTTTTTCTTGGTTTCTTTGTTTGGGCTCCATGGATAATGGAAGTTGTTTGAGGGAATTCAGTCACAGTATCTGAGTTGGGTGAAAAGGGCAGCAGGAACTACAGTACTCCATAGACAGTTTCTGTGCCAAACAGGCTCCCCTAGTGTCCCTGTTTTGTTGGCTCTGAGTGAGGTAGAACATTGTTTTCCAAAAATACTCCTACTTTCATTATGATTATCATCATCATTATTATTATTGCTATTCTTTGAATCACCCAACAGAGCAAACTTTCACATATTGACAGTGCTGAATATAAGCACTTCAGTTACTTTTTCAAAGCAAGAGTCTGCAGGGTCACCTAGTCTTTGTAGTTCATAGGCAGGGGCCCTTCAATTACAGACAAATGTTCTGAAATTACTTTTGTGTACTTTTCATAAACCACACAGATGCATTTTTCTCATTAAATGTAAGTCCATGATGAGTGGCAAAATGCCACATATATATTATCCCATACAAGGTAAATTCATACTTAAAATGACCTAATTCTCTAGCTAAGAAAGAGAACAAGAATCTAAAGGTGAGATATTATGGAAGCAGATATATTCCACCAAAGGCCAAGGCATTTCTTTACACCCCAAAGTTTCAAATTGGGTGTTTATTGCCTAGACCATGTCTGAGGAAATTAATGAGGTAAGTTATTACCTACCATTCTGCAGTTTTTCCATTACCAACTATAAAAATTGGTAGCAATCTTGCTCTACCTTAAAGGCATCATTCATTATAAATTACTTGCTTTCAATCATGAGAATACAGTGAAAGGAAAAACACCAAAGAGGATCTTCACTATGCTTTGCTAGAAAACAAAAGAAGAACGTGTAGTATCCTTGTTATTCTCTATCTTCCCCAAATTAGATATTTTGAATTCAAATGATTACATAGTAACTGAATTCTTGGTACTATCTGACAACAGACTGGGTCATTTCCTCATATTTTTTAAAACTAAAAACGGCCAAAGGCACGTTCTCTTCTCTACATTAGCAACTTATCCAATTAAATGACTGGAGAAACAATTTCATTTATATCTTGGCTCAACCCTACTTTTGTTCCTACCAAATATTGTCAAAGATGAAACATCAGGGTGGGAAGAGGGTCTTACTTGTGATTAACTCTGCTCCTGGCCTGTCAGAGAGAGCCAAAAGGTAGACTTCTCCTCCTTAGTAGCATGCTTCATTAGGGTCCTTTTGGTTTTTAGAAAAGGGTAAAAATCCTCTTCCTTTGATGGCTATCTTTGATCATAGAGGAGTTTTCAAGATTGTCAATCTAAAACCACAAGTAAAAACTGCAGTGGTCAATCATGTAGACACCCAGCTTAGATCCAATGTATTTCTACACTGGATTCACTACTTGATTGTCAGATTTCTTCATTATCTTGTACTGTATAAACCTAGATTTAAATAGCCATGTCACATTTTATTGGAGTATAGCACTGCTCCACATAGAACTTCCAGGTGAGATAGGCAAGACCAATCAATATTCAGTGCAGTGCAGATAACAAAGGGGGTTGCAAAGATCATGTACTGCATGGTTCATCAAGATATGCTTTCTATATGTTGTGAAATACTGATATTTTAACATACTTAAATTGGGGAAAAGAAATATTCTCATGGAGCTTACCAAAATTAAACGTCGGACTAGTGAAGGCTAGTTTGATTGTTTTTAAACGTCGGACTAGTGAAGGCTAGTTTGATTGTTTTCTAATATTGAATGTAACACTCATAGGCAGTGGGGGTACCTGATAGATGTTCTACTTAAGAAATATATGGTCATGTCAGATAAGTGTAGGTAGCACAACATCATTTATTTTTTTTAATCAAAGCTTCCAGGCAGGAAAAATTAAAGAGATAGAGATTACCATTTAATCTGTAAGAACTGGGATTTTTATTCAGCAGTACTTAAAATTTAGGTACTTGAATATTTTACTACACTTAAAACCTTGGGATCTCCAAGAATAAAATTGCTACTAGTTTTCTTCCAGCACCAGTAGTAGTAACACTTTTAAATAGATATCCACTTTGGAACTTGATCTTTGAATTTCTTGATCTTAGTGACTAGAATATATTATGTATCAATACCAGTAATGACATGTGAAGGAATAAAAGATTGTAATGAACAGAAATGCTTTCTAGTTTCTCTTTCTGTGGTTCATTTGCTCATATAATAAATGTTCATCTTCTTTGTACCACATATTCTGCCAGTTATATAGCTTATGTCAGCTTAAGGTAGGTATCTCTCCAATAACAAAGATCCACTAAAATTCTTGGATCCGTATAATGAAAAAAAAAAAAAATGTTGCTATTATGTCTTTTGAAGTTTGACTTTGATTCTGCTCCATGTTAAACTTCATTCTGCTATTTAGTTGGAAGGAACAGTGCCTGTCTACACTCAGTCTAATGATAGTGGGAAAACAGTGGTGGTAGAATTACGTGCTGCCTTTTAAACTTTCTGCTTGGAAGTGGCTTAAGTTACAAAGACTCACATTTCAATGGCCAAGTTAAGTCACAACTACCAGCTAATTTTCAGTGAGGTAGGAAGAGTAATCCTTTTCTCATGAGGTCCTAGAAATGGGGAACAGTTAATATTTTGGTAATAGCACAAGTTACAACAGTGCCTTAGGGAATTTATAATTGAGATGGAAAGTTGAACGTTGTGATACAGAAGAGCTACAAGATATGCAACAAGTGGAGACCTGTATTAACATCTGCTAGGTTCTTTGTCCTGTTCCCTGTTCAACATTGATATATGCACTCTTGATGGAAGTGTTTCTGTTTTTCTCATACTGTTAAGGCAAACATTTGACAAAAGTAAACCAGCTTAAGCCAGGTTTTTTTGACAAAAATCAAGCATTCAGAAATGTGGGTTGGATGAATAGTAACTTATCTATGGCTAAGTCATATTGACCCAGTGTCCAATTCAATTGATCATGCAAATACTGACCATATGATCACAGAAGGAAAAAGCTCTGATTTAATGGGAAAATGACAGATTCAATAGTCATTTATCAATATGGCTTCTTGTTCATCCACTAATTATAGATCTCCTTAAAAACCAATGAAAAGGGCAAAGAAGTGGAAACATATTATTTTCTCAGGAGGTCTCATAGATCCTCAGTAGGCTAATGATAGTTTGATTTTGGCTCAGGTCTTTACCAGTCAATTCAATTCAGGTGGATGTATATCACACATTCAAGTTTAAACCTCATCTGAGAATTCTCATCTAATTTCATTAAATATGAAATGTATCTAACATCTACTAATATTTGATAATATTCAGTTGCCCAAGGGGTCTAAATGTTAACTTGTCTGAAAACTTATGATTCAGTTTAGTCATCTTTAGAAATTATATTGTCAGTAAGTGTATCATATAAATAATTAAACTGCTAAAGAAAGAATCTCTGAAAATGATGGAATTTGCAAAACTTTCATAATCATGTTTAACATTTGATGAGCTATTAAAAGCTGGATACAGAGTACCAAGATTCATTGTTTTATGGAACCTAGTTCTTATAGTGCTTAATACTTTGCTTGAAACTGAATTTGAAAGTAAATTCAGGTTTGTTCTAGGAGATGAAATTGGATGACCATTTGATAACCTGATTAAGTCAATTTTAAAATTAATAGGTATATGGGCTGACCCAGTATTATAATTTGAAGGAATCATGGACTGAACTTCAGGGGGCATAAACAAAACCTAACTTTTCCTTCAGAGAAATGTGCCCTGAGAGCAAATAACTTGCTGAGCCCAGGTATTCCTAATTTTGAAACTCAATGTTTGGATAAAATGTTGTAAATTTACTCAAAAATCCTATTCCTTCCAAGCTCTGGGGCCATCGGGAGGAAAAAAAAAACAACCTGGGAAGGTGAGGTTAAAAATGTTAAAGATAAACCAGGAAAGTCGTCTCCTGGAATTCAAAGGAAGATAGTATTTTAAGAAAGGGATGGTCTGTCTCACTGTTTATTGCTGTGGGGACCATAAAATTAGAAGCCTCTGTTTTAATAGCATAAGCGTCATTTATAAATTTGGAAACAAAATTTTTTTTTCCAGTGCAGTGGGATTCAGAGTAGGGAGAATTGCAGCCTAAATTGGGATAAATATGATATGAGCTACAGGAGACAACATGTGTAAGTAATTTTTGAAAAGTTGCTCTATAAAGGGAATAAGGTGGGGTCTATGGAAGGAATATGAGACTCGAGGACTTTTTTTGAATAGCACAGACAAGCACAATTATTTTTCATGGGAAATGTAATAAGAAGGGTTTGATGGTGCAATTAAGAAAGGGGTGCAATGCCTGTGAAAATTCTAGAGCAGCTGGGGAGTTCGATCTTCAAAAAACCAGGACATTTCTTCAATAATAGTAAAGATGGATACAGATGGAAGGAGATGGGGAAGAGGACATTTAGAATTTATCCTCTAAGTATGCTGCAGTACCATGATTTGAGAAGTAAGACAGGTGTGGGGCAGGAATTTTGAGAAGGGAGAAATGTCTAGCAAGCTGTGGGAAGCTTTAGGAAGCATTTACACATATGGGTGTTCAAGCATTTGGTGGAAGCTGGATACATGTCGATGAACAAATAGATTAAAGCATGACATTTTAGTTGTAAGAACGGAGTCACAATTAAGTTTTGAGAGGAAAACTATAACGAGTTTTTGCACGTACCAGGTTTAGTTCAGAAATATCTTTTCCAAAATATAAAAATCACCTGCCAGTTTGCTCCAGTCATGACCTAGAGAATTTATCAACAAGACCCTTTGCTAAAAGATATCTTTTAATCATTAAAACCCCATAATTTGTATAAAGATGCTGCTTATGTCAAAGCCTTTGCTCCATAGAAACTTTTTGATAATTACACTTTAGAAATCTCACAGTCATAGCAAATAAGCATTTCGATTGTGTTTAATATGGACAAATTAGATGCTTGTAACATTTATCACATTGTATTTTTTTTAAATATACTTTTCTGTTATCACCTTTATAAAACCCCTTTGCTGGTTCTAGTTGAGATTGTTTCCCAGAACTACTTCCTAAGATAGGCATTCTGAGTAAAAATGCTCTAAATCTCCTGGTAAGCCTCAGAGTATTGATTATCTTCTAATCTAGTTTTGACTTTGCCTTGAAACTTCAGCCATAAAAGATTTAAAAGATTTTGCTCTTCACTAAAAGCTATCATCTGTAATCCTTTCACTTGCCCATTTCAGAATCCAGATGACTGAATGTCACATTCAGTTACCTTTATAAACCCCCAAATCAAAGTTTCTAATATCAACACTTGCCTCACTCATCATTCTTGCTTCTCAACTCTCAATTTATTGGTAATTCTTCACCACCCCTTGCCACTTAGTGTCTGCAGGGTTTGAGTGGTCAGAGCAGCTAAGAAGGCTTCTGGAGTCAAACAGCTTTAAAAGTTCCACAAATTTCACACAGGAAATGGGAAAACGTAAAAAAACAGTGCATGTCAAAATGTCATCCCATGTTGACAGTAAATCACTTAGCTAACATTTAGTTTGTCTGTGGTGTACTATCAGAACCATGGGCAGTCGGCTGCTGTGTCTGCATGCACGTGTGTTTCAAAGTAATTTCTTATGTCCTCAGAAAATGCTGCAGCTTTTGCCTCCATTCTTCTTTTTTAACCTTTTACAAATAGCCAAAATAATATATGGATGTGCGATTTCACTGTCCTTTTCTCTCAAATGCAGGCAATAAAAGTTGATTTGCACTAACAAGCTAAAAGCTCTGAGTGCTACCAGACTGTGATGCATTCCAGGAGGGAGGGCAGCGATCAGGTCCTAGGATGGGTAGAGAGGATTTTTACAATAGACCTCATAAAGATTTAGAAACCAAGGCTGAAATCCAATCTATTGTGGAGAAGAAAAGATTCACCTGAAAATTGGTCAGAGTAGAGACTATCTTCCTCTCCTTTTGCTGGTGATTTCAGCACAGAGCAGATGTACCATGGCCATGTAATTGAAACCTTCCCTGCTCCCTGCCATGCTCTCTGCAAGGATGCTGGTTATGATAAGTTTACATACAAGTTTATAACATTAGTAATAAGACATAAAAAATGTTTGTGGGAAAATACATGCTAAACATGTAGATACTAGAAATATCCTATGTTTAATCACTAGCAGCAGTTAAAACTTCTCTTAGTTACAAAGAAAGGTAGAAAATATGTAAAAAATGGGTATCATCCTCTGATAAGATACATCTACCCTTCCCACTTTATATGTCATCAGTAAATTTACTACATTTGAAAAGATGTTATTTTGGTCCTCCCTTGAATTAAAGGCTAGAAACACACAGCTCCCACTTTTCTAAGGTAGCTTTGGCTTCAAATAAATAGGTATATATAGAGATCGTCTTAAAAAAAGAAAGTGTAACTGGATGGTTTCAAATCTCAAGCAGTATGCTATAGCTATATATCCATTGTAACAATCATGATTTGTTGTTCAAGTAAATAAAAAGAAGCCCTAGAAAGGGATGGCACATGGATTGAGTAGGGATGCGTCTAGAAGGAGAAATATAGTCCACATGGACAAAGAGACCACCCCATTTTGCATCTTGTCTTTTCTGCCACCAGTCACTATCACAGTGACTTCAGAATAAGCAGTGTTTGTTCAGCCATGGAGTAACTTCCATAGTATGGTGGGGAAGTAGAGTGAAGAGGTCAAAGAACTTGGGCTCTGGAGCCCAGAGTCCCTGTGTTAATTTCCAGTTGCCATTTACCTCTTGTACAATATAGGGTAATTTATTTAACTTTGTGATGTCTCAGTCTCCTTTTCGTGACAAGAGAATTTTAATAGAACTCCTTCAGAGAATATGTGGCTGTGTAACTTCTGAATGTAACATTGTTGCTGGTACATTCTTAGCACTCAATAAATATAACTGGAAACAGATAATGAAAAGGAACAAAACATGGCCTTGAGGATTTTTATCTCTGCAAATAAAATCTTACGATCATTGGTAAGCACTTAGGAGTAGCAGAAGTAGCAGTAGTAGCCTTGGTGGTGGAAGGACTAGATGCACTCTTGTGATTAGGAATAGCTGAATGTTTAAAACAGACTCTGAGGTGAGATGTTTGTGTGTGAAGATTAGGAAGTGCTTCCTGAAGCAACACCATAATGGGGTGAGGGAACCAGAATTTGACTGAATGTCGACCTGTGTGTGATGTGGTTGCAACAGAGAACTCAGGAGCTTTTGGAAGCTGTACAGGCACTTCAGAAATAAGTCATGTTCCTTTGTATTGAGGCCAGGGGTTATGGGCCAGGGAGTGGAGCTGTCTTTGAAGTTCCCTATTGGTCAGCCAGTGGATGCAGGTTACTCCTGGGGAGGGGCTTAATCCTGGGCAAGGCTACTCTGCAGGCTCAGCCATTTTGGTGTGGTTCTGGGTGGCACACACCACAACTTCCGTTCACTGCTTGTGTTGCTCAGTTCCTCTTTATCTAAGTTTAGAAAAATCTAAGATCAGTTCCTCTAGGATTCTACTTGGTGTCTTTTTCAGGGGGAATTATAAAAACAATTAGTGTAGTTCCTGTCATAGCAGTTGGTCTTGGGACCACAGGGATGTTCATTTTCTCTCCTAGCCATTCCAGACATCCTTTCTCCATGGCTAGTAACTTCTCTGATCTCATTGACTTACCTGGTAATATAGCCCTGGCTCCCAGCCCTCAGGTCTAGAGGACTAGTCATCATGTCTTTTTTGAACCAAGAGGAATTGGCATAGAACTTAGCTGGATTTTTCTATGTTCCTTGGTAGAGGTGCCTCCCACTAGAGGATCCACGATCTGATCCCTCTCATCATAGAATTATGAAAATGAAAAATATGAAGCCTTTCAAGTGGCTCACAGGAAGTATGGTATGTCTTTACTTCTTTGTGTCTAATGCTCTAATCTTTTCCCTTCCGGGCCTCTGGAAGGAGATATGCTTGCCTTGGGCTATTTACCTTTCCACAGAGAGTAGATACTCAGGTAAAGTGTCTCAGGAATATTTTTCACTTATTCCAATGCAGCAGCAACTCTTTTCAGCTTTTACATGTTCTTCCATTGTTAGCTAACCATAAAGGTCCTCCCACCTCCACGTGGCCACAGATGTTATCTGAGGGAGAGGCAGTAGGGCAAAGTGATAGAGGGTGCGTAACATGGGGGTGGCCAGACTTGCTCGTGAATTCTGACTCCTCAAGCTCACATGTGCTAACACTGGTATGGGTAGCCTCTCACCAGTACAGCCATTGTCGATGCATTGACAAGGGGTCTTCTCTGACCCTGTATTAAAATAAAATTAATGGGTGAGGTTTTTTAGCTTTATATAGTGTTGTGGGCTGAATAGTAACCTGCCCTCCCTTTCCCCCTATTCATTTTTGAAATCCTAATCCAGTAACTCAGAATATGTATTTGGAGAAAGGAGCTGCAATTGAAATGAGGACAGTAAAGTGGGCCCTAGTCTGATCTGACTGGTGTTCTAATAAAAAGAGGAAACAAACACACAAAGGGAAACCAGGGTTGTATGCACACAGAGAAAGGACCACAGGAGGACACAGTAAAAAGACAATCTCTGCAAAGCAAGGGGAGAGGCATCAGAAGAAACCAGATCTGCCAAAGCATTGATCTTGAACTTCTAGCCTCTAGAAATATGAGAAAATAAATTTCTGCTGTTTATGTCACCCAGTCTGTGGTATTTTGTTATGACAAACTAATTCACATGGTATATCCATTCTATCATATCCACTGCCTGAGCCTTATAATGCTTCTAGTCTGACATTTCTATATCACTTGGGGGTGGGAGGAGCATTGCTTTCTCCAAGATTTTAAGAGCCAGTGTGTTGGCATTATCTTCTAGGGTCCCGTGCCAGAATGTTGATTTCAGTATCACAAGTGAGTACATCCAAATCAATAAGATTTTCTGTATTTAACTTTGTTTCATCTTGTATACTTTCCCAGATAATTCCAGGACTTGTCAGCTAGGTTCTGAAACTACTTGGGTTATATTCCCTTCTATAGAATGTCCCTGATTGGATTCTGTTGTGACTCAATCTTATTGATCTGCTGTCTAGGAGGGATTCTGGAGGCGGGGCATATGGAGGAAGGCAGGGGACTCCCAATATCCGTAGGTGATGGAAGAGCCCTCAAGGAAGAGTTGGAGAGTTCACAGGCTCACAGCATTTATGGGAATTTGGGATTTCAAGATTTTCAAGTTAATCTGGTGTCTTCATCCCAATCTCAGGGACTAATTCCATTTCTGCTAGACGATGACTGTATATAACAGACTTATCAGTGTTGCAAATTCAATATTCCCTGGACTTACACTATATTACTAGGTAAATATTTATAAATAGATACTATTCAGCTGAAATTTTAGTTGAGAAGACCCTGTAGTTTCCTACTTTATTTGAAATTGATGATTTATATCTTTCATGTCTATCTCATGTAACCAAAGATGTCATATTAAAAATCCTTATAGTTGCTTTTTCAAACCTCTAAAATGACTGAGATATTGCACCTGCTTGCGTGTTGCATTTTTTTAAAATTTCTTTCCAGTTCACCACCAGTGACTCTTTTTAACAATTATTCCCATATTGTGCCAAAGGACTGTCACTGATATACTTAACAATTAGTGATTGTTCTTCATTGCCATCCTGCTGGTAGGTGATCCAGCTCCAAACTCTTATTTTAGATTTTCCCTTTATAAGATCACTAAGATGGTTTCAGGCCAGGTTCCCTGGAAAGAGTCTTTGAGATGCAGATTTGCATTCAGAGATATATTTAGGGGCGCTTTTTGGAGCAACACCTATAAAAGAGTGAGGAAAGGAGGACTGGATAGAGGGGAAATTGGAATCATGATGGAATTGCAGTAAGGGGCTCAGGCAGTCCCATGGGGAAATCTAAACCTGGAATTGACTCTCCAGAAATGCTCCAAACTGAATTAAGTTTCCTGGGCTTTTGTCTTCCTACATTAAATACTTATTGAATGGGGCTCAGCGTGGAAAGTGGAATAATGAGACCTTCAATTGTGGGTCATTTGGGGGGAAGGCTCAGCTATCAGCTGGTGGCATTCCCAGAATCAGAGGGGATGAGTGGCTCAGTCCTGAGGGGCATCTTGGAGGTATACTTCCACCTCTTGGTATTCTGACATTCATCACCCCTATTTCAGGATCAACAGTTATAGAAGTTACATAAGGAAGTAAAAGTTATTTTGAAGGAATTTTCTTTTACTAATGAAATAACTTACAAAATTAAGTTGTCCCTCAAAATGACCCTCCATCAGCCTTTTCCCTTGTCTCCCAAGACTTTGCTTATCAATTTTTTGATGAACTTCAGAAAATTCAGTGTAAATCATTGTACAGATGAATCAGAAACTGTCTGATTGGTAAAGTTTTTATAAAGATTTTAAGAAAATGGATGATGTCCTGGAATATTTCTCAAAAATATTTTATAATCATTTTGAGAGAACTTATGTAAAATAAAAACTGAAATAAGAAGAACTTTACAATTTTGTGGAAAAGAGTAGTTTACTCATTCTTTGCTAAAATGTTAGTGTATAACTGCAATTTAATCTTAGATAGTGTAAGACCAAATGCCTTTATTTAAATATTTCTGGCTCAAAATTTAAATCCCCAATCCCTGTTTTAAGGCAATTCACTGATCTTTAAAAAAAAAAAAAACCTCAAATATTAATGATCAGTTATGTTTCCATACATAGAAATGGACACAGTCAGATCCCACACATGAATCTACTTTTTATGTAATTTTAGTAGCTCCCTAGTGTTTCTCTGTTATGGAATGGATAAAAAGCTCATTTGGATTTTATTATTGGAAAAAAATTTAAGCAAGTTTAAGTAAGCTACAAGTCCATTAAAAGTAATAGAAGGAGATAGAGATCAGCTCTAAGTAAATCCTGTGCTAAGAAATTTATCTTTCAAGTATTCACCTCTCTTGGAAGATAAGAAAGTTTTCTTAACCTAATTGAGGCTGCTAACTAAATGTCATGGCAAACAAATTCATATTTTACATCACAAAGCCGCTTTTTATTGCAAACTTGGCAAAAACACTATAAACTTGTGTAAAGTGATGACATAGCACTTCCAGGATCCCTGCTGTGCCTCCTGATTAACAGATTTTAAATACATGGCTTATTGAAAAATATGGTGACAAGGAATCCTGGCAAAGTGTCTACTGATTCAGATTCTAGAACAGCTATTCCCTGATGTTTTTCCTGATAAGAGATGAGAGCATTACTTGACTGTATGGCATCAGTACTACTCATTAGGTTAGTAAAACTCGATAGCATGGTGCCAAGATTTTGCTAGTGAGATTTACTGGAAGCTCTGGGGCCACCTGAGTTCAGGAGAGCAGCATCCTGGAAGGAATCTGGAATTTACCTACTTTGTTATTCAAACTTCCCTAAGCCATTAACTAACAGACTTCACGTCAGTGATCAGTATACATGTCTACTTAGACCTCTGATATTAGTCTCTCAGAGAAAAAGAATCATTTCTTGTTCATCTTTATTTCTACACAGGGACTAGGAAACTGCTTCTCACAGCCAATATTCATTTATTTTATAAAATAGCATTTTGATTTTTTTGGTAAATTTGGGTTACAACATTTTTTATCCTACTTAAAAAAAATATTTTTCAGTCAGTCAAAAAGGTGTTGAAAGTTGACCATGTATTTAATGTGTGTGTGTATGTGTATGTGTATAAAACCTCAACGCTATACATTTTAAAGAATTTGTAAAAAAAAATCAAGGAGAGTTCACTATAGGCTGAATTTGTCAATGAATGGTCAATGTAAAGGTAGAATTTAAATGATCCTTTGGGAGGAAGTGGGTAAAGAAGTAAAGTGACAATAATATCCTCAATACTTGGATAGGGACGGTCACAATGACTGTGCCGTGACAGAGGTGCTGACATATAAAGTGTTCTCATTGTCATATTGGTAAACAGCTTGGTTCCTGGGGCACTAAAGGAGAGTCTTGATTGTGAATCCCAGGAAAATTAGAAAATTATGTTCAAACTATGTTTTATTTATAGCTGTAATAATCTCCAGGATTTTATTTTATTTTGTACGCATACGAAAGCAGGGGTACAGGCCAGCGGCGCGGGAGGTGAGAGGATCCACCAGAGACAGCGGGAAACAGAACAGGCAGTTTCATTGAAATACACTGCTGCGGGGCAGCAGGCAAGGCAGGAGAGGTCTGCTGCACCACGTGGGTCCCCTCCCTGGCCAGGGATCGAACTCGCGATGCTGTACAGTGGATGCTTCACAATGCAGTGCTCAACCCACTGTGCCACCAGGGAGGCCCTAATCTCTAGGATTTTAAACAGCGTAAGGTATGTGCAGCTGAATGGGGATCTTAGCTGTCCTGTGACATTCATGCCAATATCAAAGTGCAAAGCTTGATCATATGACTACTATTATTCTACTAAACTTGATGAGTTTATGTTTTGTTTTAATAGGCAGAAATGTTTATTATCCAGTGTCTAACTCAGTAGCTTCATTTTCTGGATGGACAGTCCTCCTGTTCCTACTGGTTACCATGGCGCATATGAAAAATCAACCTGAATGTTGACTCTCAACTTTAACACTTTGGTCTGCAAGCTATTAGGGGACATTTCAAGAAATTTTAAGCCCTGAAGTATGATTCACCTCTAACTGGTTAAACCTGTCAATGCATGTAACATGCAGTAAAAAATGGGGGTGATGTAGAAGTGCATCTGTAGAATAATCTCTATTCCCTATTTTTGTATTTCCACTATGAGGGGCAAAAAAAAAAAAAACTTTAGTAAAAAGTATTTTCAAGTATACTGAACCTAGGTAAAATAGTAAAATGTGCCCCTCTGGGTCCATCAAAAACTTCAATAATTATTGATACTTGAGAAATCCATCTATTCCCTGTTCTTCTCTCAAGGATTATTTTAACACAAATCCAGACAGCATGTAAAACATTTTGTTTATCTATAAGTCACTAGTTCACTAGTTTTCTTTATTACTTAACAAATGGTACCATGGTGTGACTTTAAATATAACAAGGAAATGTCTTCTGTCCTAAACCTGTTTATTTACCAATGTATGAAATGTCATAAACTTAAAATTCTTTATTGGAAACTAAAATACTAATACCGCATCAGAATTGTCACAGATAAAAACGCTTGCCTTACGATCTATTAAAGAAAACGTGATGGTGGAGAGGATTAGTGAAAGAAACAATTGGCTGTTTTTGCAGTTATATCCAAAAAGGCACATGCATCCAAGAAAGCTGAGAAACTGGTTTTTAAGATTCTAAGGTTATGTATTCCTTAGGGCCATAATAATGCTCACAAATGTGCAAGATCACAAAGTGGTGGGAGGTAGAGGCACAATTTCAAGCCAATTCCCCAAAGGCTACCATCCAAACTTCTGACTTTCTCCCTTCCTCTGTCCCTTTCTTGGATAAATGTCCTGGGACCAGTATTTAGTCTTCTGAAACCCTGCCAGGTAAGTGTCTTACCCCAAGTATGTTTCTGCTTTCTAGAAATCCCTGCTCTAACCCCCTGCCCACATCAAATGTGTTGGATTTCTCTAATGTAGCAAAGAAAATAAAGCAGATAGGAAAATTTGCATAGTAAAACAATTTGAAGTTTCAATTCTTGCTTAAAGTACAGCATGACTGTTGCCAGCTGTAGGCTATTGAAGTCTAAAATTCCTTCTAAACTCAATCACTTCCTCAAGATTCCCTATCATCATTTCCAGTGTACTGATGTCTGCACTTGAGGGGGACAAACTAGAAGACGACAAATGATTGTAGATGGTGGGAGCATGAAAAGAACTATGAAAGATGAAATTTGAGGTTCATGTGCTCCGTCTGAGCAGTTGACCCTCCCTGCATGAGTCAAGGCAGATATACTCTTTTTATAGGGAGTAGTTCCTCTCCTTTTCAATTGAAAACTTCATCTGCTGAAGGAGGAAAGGACTGCGCCAATAACGTTTGTAGGTTATTGGCTTGAAAGGATAGGGGGCTCTCATGAAAACACTAGTAACCATGGGCCATTCACCCCTTGTCGCAATTAGGACTCAACATACAATAAGAAAGGGGATATAGATTCCCATCCATCGTTGTTTGGTGAATGGAGATTCTAAGATCAACTAGATGAGTCTAACAAGTTTTCTGCTACCTCAATACGAATAAGGAAGGTGTATTAAGAAAGTCATTGTCCTTCTGTAGGTTGTAATTCTGGTGGATCACCAAACTTACCAGTAGTGACTGCTCCCCAGTGCCCTCTTCTCCTGGATCCTTCATTTCTTTCCAAGTCTAACTCCCAGTTAGTTGTCTTCCCTGACAAGCTTTGTTCAACTACCATGGCCCTCAGGTATTTTTATTCCTTTATCATTTAATGTCTGTTTTACTCTAATAGGAAATTAAGAGATGCCTTACAATTCATTTCTAAGAAGGCATTAAGTCATAGAAGTGATTATACATGTATCTCAAAAATATATTTTGTGTGTCTCTGTTAATAGTTATTTTTACTCTATATGAGAATTATTAATGTTACAGAGTTGGGTATGCTAGGATTTCTAGGAGCGGGTAAACAGCAGTTCTCATACTCAGTGGGACCATCCCCAGCCAGCCTTTATCACCTGGAACTCATGAAAGGCAACTGAGTGAACAAAGAAGCCACAGTGAGTTGCTCCTGGCATCAGCCAGGAGAAATCAGTGACTACTGGTCTAGTAGCTATATCTTTACACACTCAGTAATATGTGTAGCTTCTATTGGATCAAAGATAAGCTTTCGTCATAGGTGTGGCGCCTAATCATTATTTTCAAGTAATATAAAGTTGTGACATTCATTTGTCATTTAACTTTTATTTTCCATTGGATTTTTTTAGAAAATATTTATTTATGCAAGCAAGAGCCGAGGTACAGGCCAGAGGCGAGGGAGGTGAGAGGATTCACCAAAGACAGAGTGGGAAACAGAACAGGCAGATCAACTGAAACACACTGCTGAGGGGAGCAGAGGGTGAGACCGGAGAGGTCTGCTGCACCATGTGGGTCCCCTCCCTGGCCTGGGTCAAACTTCACTGCTGGCTGTGGATGCTTCACAGTGTGGCGCTCAACCTGCTGCTCCACCGGGGTGGCTCTATTTTTCCATTGGATTTTATTTTATGGGTGTAAATCCCTTCTTCTTAACTAGGGTGTAAATCCCACTGAAAAGCTCAGAATCTCCATTTTTGCTGTTCTTAATACACTACTTACTGTTCAGACAAAATAGGCAGTCAGTCTTGTATTCAATTGTCAATGCTGATAATACTCTTAGAAAACATGGGGTTGGAGTGCTACAATATTTGCAGTGTTTCTCCTTGAGGTAAAAGATGATTTTTACCTCATGGTCCAAGGTAACATTTTAACTGAAAGCATTTTTGCCTTTAAGGCAATTTTGCTATAACAGAGAAAAGAATTAACTAGTTGACAGTTTAGTTTCATTTCTCCATTGGCAAAATAAGAAACCAACTATTTGCAAACTGTTATATTTTTATTTTCTAGTATAGTAGTATATGATCTGGCTTTACACTTTGATTTCACATTTCCAATAAAAATGATGTATAATACTATGAATGACAGCAAGACTTGGAAGACAAGTGCTTAGGTATAATCCACAAAAGGAAATCAATTCTCTGTAAAATTGTGCCATAGACCAACACATATATTCAAATATATTGTGAATGAAATATTCACAATATATTTGAATACTTTATATTTTTCATAGTGTCTTTAATTTTGTTATTTTCATAATTTTTTGAATGCCACTTTTTTTGTTTTCTGCTTTATTTCTGAAGAAAATCAGTTGTTTGCTCAGTATTGTCATGAATCTTCACAAACATGAAAAATGCCTTTCAAGATGTCCTTAGAATGCCTGCCTTTTACTTTTGTTCTTTTTCACAAAATAAGTGCCCTATGGTCAATTACTTATGGGGCAGAATGCTTGCAGGGGAGATACTTGAAGCAAAACAAGAAGACAGATAACCTGATTTTGCCCTGTGGATCACAGTCACACATAGAGAGGTCAAATAGACATTCAGATGAACAAGAATAGTAGCTTCAAGTGAGTAATATGCATAATAGAATATTAAGTCTTTCACTTGTTCTGCTGTGATTGAAAGTATTTGGCTCTGTTCTAAGTTATCACACTTTATCACTGAAACAGATTTTTTCTGGGGAGTATAATCTTAGATTATCTCACTGCTATTTATAGTTAGTAGCCCAAAGATAATTCAAGTTCTGTAGCATATTATCTTTTACTGTTTATAGGTTGGTTTTTTCCATAACCTTTTCTGACCTAATTGAAAGCTAAGGCATTGAGCCGTTCTTTGGTTCAAAATAGCATTTAATGAATTGTTGTCTTTAATTTTTGGAAGGTAGATATATACAAACAGTTGCATAACTTTTGTATTCTCTTTGAAACTGCTAGAGGGTGTTATATATCATATTCTTTGATGTCTGCTCCAGAGTATCCTATAGTAAACATTTCTTCTAAAGTTTCAGACAAAGAAGAAAATACCCTTTGTTTTCCCTAAGGAAATTGTTTGCTTTCTGCTTTTGTGCAAAATTCTTTTGTTGATTTGTACACCAGCAAGCTAAAATGGTTTTTTTATGTTCAATTCTACAAATCATATCAGGCCTTCTTATTGGTGCATTTGTTTTCTTGTTTAGCTATATTTCCTTATTCTTTAACTTGTATTTTGCTACTTTTGTTTTTTTGTATTTATGATTTTGAAAGCTGACTTCCAAATTTTTTTGGAAGAATATGCTATACAAGTATATTTAAACTGAAGTTACACTTAGCTTTAAAAGCTCTTCATGAACGTCTGTGCTGGTGCCTGTATGAGCAGTGGAGTCATGCTTGCCTGGCCTGGTTTAAGCTCATTTAAATCAGTCTGTTTTCCAAACTAAATTCCCGTTTTTTGCAGTTCAGAATGTCATACATAGTTGAAATCATACAAATACAGCTCTTTCAGACAGGATCCTCATTTAGCCATATGTATTTAAGTTTCCCTTGTGTCTTTTCGTAGCTTGACAGCTCATTTCTTTTTATTGCTGAATAATACTTTTTATATGGATGTACCATTTGTTTTTCCATTCATCTCTTAAGGGCATCTTGGTTGTTTCCAATTTTTGACAGCTAGGAATAAAGTTGCTATCAATATTGGTGTGAAAGTTTTGTATAGACATAAATTTTTAGATCATTTGACTACTGTGCTCACACCGTGGTTGCTGGATTACTCAATAAATTTAAAACTTTCTAAGAAACTACCAAATTGTCCAAAATAGCTGTACCATTTTGCATTCCTACCAACTATGTATTAGTGTTTCCGTTGTTCCACATCTTCACGAGAATTTGCTATTGCTAGTGCTCTGGATTGTGACCACACTCATAGGTGTGCAGGGGTATCATTGTGAAGTGCAGCTTATGGAGTTTATCTTTCATGAATCATAATTTTGGTGTTATAAAAAATCATCGGCAAACTTAAGTAATCTAGAATATTGTCTAGAAATTTTATATTTTATATTTAGATTTTAATCCCTGTGGAGCAAATACTTGAGAAAGCTCTATGTCGTTTTTTGTTTATTTTTTTTTTTGCAGTTATGCAGTTGTTCTAGCACCATCTGTTTAAAACACTGTCATTTTTCTATTGATTTGACTTTGTCATTTGTCAAAGACCAGTTGATTACATGTATGTGGCTCTATTTATGGACTGTCTATATAGTTCACTTTTATTTGTCTATTCTTTTCCTGTCTTGGTCATACTTAGTAGTTTTAAATACTGAATTTTAAAGTTAGGTATTATCAGTCTCCTAACTTTATTTTTCAGTATTATGTTGGCTATTCTGCATATTTTGCCTTTCACGTAGACTTTAATGACTGTGATTGATAGTCATAAAGAAGCCGTAGGCGCTTTAGTTGGGATCACATTGAATATAAAGATTAATTTAGAAAAATTGATATTTTCAACTAGTGCCTTCCTAGTCATAAGCACAGAGTTTCTAGTTAGAATTTTAACTTCTTTCATCAAAATATGTTTTTATAATTTTATAAAATTAGCTATAATTTTATAGTTTCATATATTCATATAGAGTATAACATTCTGTAGTTTTACGGTTCTCTTCATAAAGATCATGTGTATATTTTCCTAGATTTATACTTAACAATTTCAGATTTAGCTCTAGTTTTGTATAGATGTTCTTTAATCAGATTGATAAAGAACATCAGTATTTCTAATTTTTTTCATGAGTGATTGTTATGTTTCCTCAAATCCTTCTCTTGTACTTATTAATATGATTATATATTTTTCTTTACAATGCTGACGTGATAGAATAACATTAATACATTTTTGAATGTTGCATCAGTTTGCATACCTCCAATGAATCACCTTTAGTTGTAGTATGCAGTATTGTTCAACATTCAAAAATGCATTTTTGATTTTGTTTTAAAGAATGCTAATTTCATAGATGAGTTAGAAAATAGTCCCTCTGCTTTTGCTTTCATTGTTCTTCTATGGGCATGATTCTCTCTGAACCCAAAGAAACTGATGAGAAACAGGGTATTAAAAAAAAAAGAGAGACTTTCAGGCACAGCTGATCCTCAGGTGGGAAGATTAGCTTTACTAAGACCTTATAGTTTTTAGCTACTACCATTAATGATTC
Organism: Galemys pyrenaicus; assembly: GCA_019455555.1. Taxonomy (NCBI): domain Eukaryota; kingdom Metazoa; phylum Chordata; class Mammalia; order Eulipotyphla; family Talpidae; genus Galemys; species Galemys pyrenaicus. The sequence continues at coordinate 6,148,487 of JAGFMF010012000.1, forward strand.
AAAATGCAACTAATTTGTTCTAAAGAGACTAGAACATTAATAGAGACAGAGGAAAACCTTAAAGACAATTGTGCAACTGTAAACCAAGGAAATATTGCCCATGTGCATTATGGATAATGAAATACTGAACACACCTTGACTTGCTAAGCTCTGGTTACAAATGGTAAAGTATACCAAATCAACAAATTGCCTTCAAACCTAAAGAACATAGTGTGTTCAATGATGTTTTAAAATAAAGTAAAATTCATATATTTTTATTGTACTTAAATAGCATTTTAAAATCAGCTACACACTGGAATAAGACAAACCACCACTTTATTTCACTTCTTTTCCATATCTGAAAGATGAGAATCATAATCTTAGACGTTTTAAGAGAACCATATAAGAAATCAAGTTATTAATCTTTTCATCACATTTTAATTATTTCTGTGAATATGATGATGATCAAATACAGTTTTTACCTTCAGGTAACTTCTACTTTAGAAAATGATTCTACAATTATAAATCATAATAAAACAAAGGCTAACAAGATAACTAAATAGAATACTGACCCAAAACTAGGGGACAAGGCTGTAGGGTAAAGGTTGATCAGGTATTTCCACCCTCCCACCACTGATGATGGACACCTGTGGTGCTGTGAGCATTCCAGGGTGGGCATGCGCAAGTGGGTGCACCTGTGTTGGACACGGGCATAAATGGGCAGTGTCATGAGGATGCCAGAACTGCGAGGACCAACAGACAGGACCGTCCGACGAAGGAGCAGCAGCAGCAGCAGCAGCAGCAGCAGCAGCAGCAGCAGAAGAAGCAGAGAGAAGCAGCAGCTGAGAGGGTGAGATGCGCTGGGGGCTGGGAGGCCTGCCAGCCTCCCAGGCCCCCGGCACCCCTGCCTGCCATGTACCTGGTCACCTCTACTAAATAAAGTATGAAAAGCCACCGAGGGCTCCAAGACTCTCCTTCCCTGACCCGTCTGCCCAGAACCATCCCGAACCTTGCTCCAGCACCCCCTCAATCCTGCCGACTACGCCATTTGTCTTGCAACCATCCCAGGCTGGGTAGGAGGTTCATCATTGGTTCAAGCAGTTTCTTCGCTGCCGTCATGATATCCCTCACACTTCACTGCTCCACACCACCACACCACACTGGCGTCTCCGGGACGCTAGCTTTATACACCTGGTGCATCAGCCCAGGTGCATCTACTTGCGCATGCCCACTCAGGCATGTGCACAGGTTTCCATCATCAGTGGTAGGAGGGCGGAAAGTCCTGATTAACCTTTTACCCTACAAAGGCTCAATAAACTTTTCTCTGTAAAGTGCCAGAGAGTAAAATGTATGTCTTTGTGGGCTATGCAATTTCTGTTACAACTACTCAACTCTACGTACGTAGCTCAAAAGCAGCCATAGAAAATATACAAAGGAATGAGAATGGCAGTGTCTTAGTAAGTATCTTTAAAAACCACTGGCCTGCCAGTTTTGTTCAGCCTGCTATAATTAGCCAACCCTTGCTCTAAGATCTCAAAAGTCAAAGAAAGAAGATTGTAAAAAAATTGTTTTCAATCATAAAACTCCTTTCAAATGTAAAGTTATTTTTCATTGACTTTATTAAAGATCAATACAGCATCTAACTTGAAGTTAATGCACAATAGTCCCTGACTGATAAGCCAATTTGTTGCCAGGTGAATCAAGGAAGCCTGACTACAATAATTAAGGGTAATAAACCACACTTATCCTTTTCTTAGAGGAAAAGGAGGGGAAATAAATCCTTAATATTTCTTTTATCTTTTTCAAAGGGCTTTATCTTCCCAGGAGTTTAACAAATTTTAAATACATCTTTGTCGCTTCTCCCTGATGAACTGGGGATTTAATCTAATTCCCAATTTAATATGAGAACATGCCGTCCCCTCCCCGTTTCCCATCTCTGTTAATTGTTCTCGAATCCTAATCCTTCCTGGTGCTAAGTCAGGAGTCAGGAGTTGAAAGCTCAGCCAACTACTCCAATTTGGCCAGTGTCTCCATGTTCTAACTCTGCTTGTCTCCTCCTTTTTCTCTCTCGGTGGTTTAGCTAATTCAGATCAGCCTCTCTTCCAAAATTAATTCCCATTGTTTGGAGTTCAGCAAGAAGGTCTTTTATCTTTCACAGTTGGAGCCAAGTTAGGTGGCTTATAACTGCTCAGTGGAACATTAAATTTTGTCATCATAAGACCAAACAGTTACAAGTTTTTGAACATTGAGGGGATGGTCCCCAGACAATCTCTGTGGTCTCTATGACAATCTACTCTCTACCACTCTATTTTCAAATTTGGCTCCTTGAACTGCAAATTATTCTTAACAGCTTTGACACTTTGATATTTTCAGTAACATATGCAGAGTAGACATGTAAAATGTTAGCAACCTATTTACCCCATAATGGAAATCATTTGCACACAAGTGGTTTCAACTGGATTTATGCATGTTTTTTACTCATTATAATTGGTTAACATTATTTGTTTCTATCCCTTTAGATGCAGCTCATTTGAATGTGTGATTATTAGTGTTCCCAAACAACAAGTGCTTTGCAGGAAATTCATAGATGAACAGTAGCAGAAATTTTCATTGCTTTATTAATTATCTCTAGGCAGGATTTCAGGATTCAGCATTTTTTATCCTATTCTTTAAAGTGCCATATTGCTACGAATAAGAATATTTCACCTTTCTAAGAAGGTTATCTGCACACATCTTTTATTTATTGCTTCTCACTTTGCACCATCTTCCAAGGTTTATGTTAAATATCAAATGTCTCCTAACTACTATTAGAAGAAAAAAAAAAGAGTAATTCACTTTATAATTATTTTCTTGGTGATTTTTCACCAATATCTTCCATTATTTTAAGAGCATTATTTCTCCCAGACAACTAGGTGAAGTTCTGTAATCCATACCTCCTATTTGACATTCCAATTCTGCAGAGTAAATTTAATGCTTCCTCTCATATCAGTAACTGATTATAATCTCTTAGTGGGTAGGAACCAGAGCTGTTTAATTTTCTATGTGCAGTGTTCAGATAGCAACAAGTTCAGGGATTCACCAAACACATATATTTGTAGGATGATAAATATTTTCTCTGGCAAAAACCCAGTAAAGTGAAAATTTATCAATTTTAGCCCATCTAAAAATCAGAAAAAGAAGAAACTAATAGAAGATTCATGTGTAATTGTCTTGGTCCTGAGGCAGAGTCTCCTTGCCTGCACAGATTATAAAAAATAATCACGTGGCCATCAACCTGGTATGTGCACCATCCTGATAATAAAATTTGAAATTATATTTCATAAGAAGCATTTACTGCTCTAGCATAGGAATATTGAACTTCATAACTGGAAAGTGGGCTCAAAAAGGCTGTTAAAAGTTTTTCAAGTTCTAACTAATGAGCCACATTTAAGTAAAGGATACTCTTCTCTGTAAAATCTAGAGGCTGCTCTGAATTATTAAACTTGTGACTGTAGGCGTGTTAGTCAGTTCCCTATGGCAGAACATTCCAAATGCATATGATGAAAAACAACTGTAGTAGCAGATCTGGCAAGAGGGATCAGGGCTGTGAGGGGAGAGATGGCTGGAGGACTTTGTTCTATAATTTAAGTGGTAAAGGAAGATGGGGTTTTGGCTGATTTTTCACAATTTTTCTGTTGTCTCTTCTTGTCTTTTTCTTTATATAAGGATTGTACATTCTTTGTAGATCTTGGCTATTAACCCCTTGCCAGATGTATGGTATTAAAAAGGATTTAAACATTAATACATTTTAACTGATTATCTCCAAATAGGAAAATGATGTAAGGAATAAAATTTAATAATAAAATTGCAGAATTATTTTTGGGGGAAGGGAGAGAATAGACCAGAGAAGTGTCTGTTAATAATTTTTCCTTTCTGACTCATGCAAATGTGTGTATATTAGGATTATAATAAATGGAAGATTTAGACTTGTCATTTGACTTTGAGAATTTTCATATTAGAATGATTAGAGATATAAATTGGATAGACATAAATTTAATCAGAATTGATTAATTATGAATAAATTATAAGCTTTTTATTACTGTTTAATAGTTCTTAAATGTGTTACTAAAAGGGATATTGACCTGAATTAGAGTCAGGTACTGTCTTTTAGGACTTTGAGAATAGTATAGTGAGTTTCAGTTGCTCCATATTCTACCAACACTTGGTATGATCAGTCTATTAAATTTTAAATATACTAATAAGTATGTAGAAGTTAACTTTTTCCCCCATATTATGATTCATGCTTTGTTAATGAAAAGAAATTTTGTTATTTTTTGAGAAAAATTACTACCTTTATTCTAGGTTCTATGTTTTCTTTTTTAAAATGTGTTTTTGTTTTGTGGATTGCAGTGACATTGGTTTACAACACTATATGTTTTAGAAGTATGGTTCACATTCTTTAGATACATGCTACCACTCCACACCCACCACCAAATCACTGTTAATCATTGTAGTTCATTTTGATGCCTCCATCCTTTGCTGCACACTCCCTTCACCCCCTCTTCTTTCTGCATCTCTATTATTATGTAGCTAGAGTTTGTTGTAGTAGTTTTGTCTGTTCCCTTCTTTTGTTTCTTTCTAGTCCACATTTGGGTGAAATCATTTCCTATTTGTTTTTCTCCTTCTGTCTTATTTTGCTTAGCATAATCACCTCCAGTTCTATTCATGTTGTCACAAACGACAAGATTTCACTATTTTAAATGCTGAATAAAATAAAATAGCTTAAAAATAAAATATTTCATTGTGTATGTGTTTCACATCTTCTTTACTCATCTGTCATTGGGCATTTAGATTGTTTCCATAACTTGGAATTATAAAGAGTACTGCAGTGGACATAGGACTGAGTAATTTTCTTTGAACTAGTGTTTTTGTACTCTTCTTACAGATCACTAGAAATGGAATGGCTAACTCATATGGCAGACGTATTTTTAATATTTTGGGAAAACTCCACACTATTTCTTGTAGGAATAGGGATGTTGGACAGTATGGTAAATATGTGTTTAAATCTGGAACCAACAAGCCATTTTCCAAAGTGCCGACATTTTTTTACATTCCCACCAACAATGTGTAATGACAGCCCCAATTTCCTCATTTTCTTAAGATGCCCTAGCAAGTGTGAAGTCAAATCTCATTGTGGTTTTGAGTTGTATTTCTGTAATCACTAAGGACTTTGGTCTATCTTTTCATGTGTTTTTTGGACATGTGTACATCTTCTTTTGAGAAATGTTTCTTCGGATCCTTCACCTGTTTTTTAATTGGAATATTTTCCAGTGTATCATTTAGTTGTAGGAGTTCTTTGTATATTGTTATATATTCATATAACATTCTATATTCAAATACTTTATCTGATGATGACTTGCAAAAATTTTCCTCTGGTGTGTGAGTTGTCTTTTCACTTTCTAAATGGTATTGTTTGTAGTATGAAAGTTTTTAGCTCGTGTAAAATCCAATTTATCAATTTTTTTCCTTAATCACTTTTGCTGTCATATCTATGAGACCCTTCACCTAAATCATGGTAATGAAGATTTATGTCTGTTTTCTTCTGAATGTTGATAAATGAATTAATAACAACTTGGGTCAAATTGTTATTTGTTGTGGGAGAGGGGGTAAATGGTTTCTTTATAGAAACCTAACAGAAAGTAATTGTAAGACTCATAATGAGTATTGCTCTAAAAAGACAAAAAGGGAGCCAAAGAAAGGCCTAAGAGAAAAGTAAATAAAGTTGAAATATGAAAGTAGAACTATATTTTAGAGAACTATTTTTACAGGTGGGGCAAAATTTAATATCTAAAAGTCAGGATAAATATTAAGTTTGTAGCATAAAAAGAAGATAATTTCTTTAATAAATCCTAATTTAGACAATACAACTGATAGATTTGTTTTACTTATTGGTTACTCAGTTGATTCATACATCTGTGCCTGAATGATGCAGAAACACTTAGCAGGAACAAAATACAGCAGTTCATAGGTACCATAAAACTGACTTGTATAATTATTTTTCTCTAAAGTTTGTTTGTTTACTTTTGAAATCAGTTGAACACATTAACCAGTTGTTTTGTAATCTGAACAATTAAACTAATAAACAGGTCTCAGGACTATTCATATCTAAGTAACCTGATATTGTTATTTTTGCTTTATTTTTCCTATATCTTGAGAAACAAAAGGAAACATTGACAGGTATACAAAAAATTCATAATACACTAATTTAATTCGTTTTCCTACAACTTGAGACACAGGTAATAAATACCATTTATCATTTCTAATATTTGGGGAAGAAAATAAATTAGAATTGTGGATTTTTAGAGCCATCCTTGTTTCAACATATGTATTAATTCCATTTTATTATTTGGTTTTGTATTTTTATGGTTTGTATTTTTATTTTTGACATCTTCCTTCTTTGTTTGGATTTCATTTCCATTGGCTTATGTGTTACTTCTATGGATTTTTGTTTGAAGGTTGTAATTGAGGTTTTATGTGATCATCTAGACTTGTGACATATTGAACAGTTTGTCTTCAAACCCATCCACATTTTTACTCTCCTAATCTTCCATGTTTTACATCTAGATGAATTTGTTATTATAGTAGTTCTTTTAATTATTATTTCAAGGTCACGTTTGCAGTAATGTATTCTTTTAATTTTTGTTTTTCTGTAAAATCCCTTATCCCTCCTTCAGTCTTGAATAATAGTCTGGCCATATAAGCTATTCAAGTTTGGAAAGCCTTTTCTTTGAGAAATATTTATTTCTTGCCTTTTTCTCTCCTGTCTTTTTTGGAGATTCCCATGTATTCCCAGGTATTATCTCTCTTTTAATTTATCCCAAAGAGCTCTTTCACTGTTCCCATTTTTAAAAAAAAATTCTTTTTCCCTTTTTACTGGTCACTTTATGTGTTTCCCATGTTGTGCATTCAAGCTCACCGATTCTACCAGCTACTTGTGTTTATGTAGTATGCAGGACGTCTATTGTACATATTTTTATTAATTTATGCCCTCTGTTAGGTCCATTAATGTTTAAAGCATTCTCATATTTATCCTTATATATTCTTACTTTTGTTTCTCTATTGTTTTTCTTATATTGACAAGCACAGTTACAGTTGTTACTTTAAATTCCTCATCAGACAGGTCACTATTTGCAGTGAATAGAGTCTTCTCTTGGGGTTTTTTTATTCCACCATTTGTGGTTATCTTCTGTCTCTTCATTTTTCATTTTTATAGGTTGAAATAAGATGTTTTATTTTCTTGACATGGTGAATTGACCTTATATTACATCTATAGGTTACTGGACATAATCTTAGGTTATTTATCTGGGATCCTGAGGTATCTGTTGCTTTATAGGCTGAAGCCTCTGTGTCTTTGAACCTGTTCGTATGACTGGGACACCGGTGCTGGTGGGAGGTAGGACATAGGAGTTGGACAGCAGGGTATGAGAAGGTTGTTACTAGTGAGTACCAGGAGGTTAAGCTTCCTACAGTATTCTGATAGTTGAGTTGGCTGGGTGAGGAGGGATCCACAGTGACCCTCTCCCCAAGCCAATTCCTCAGTGAGAGTCTTGAGTAATTTCTTGCTAGCTTTCCCTTCTCAGCTATGGTTCAGCTCAGAATTTACATCCCTGCATTCAGTCAATAGACAGAGTACCAAGAAGAGGTTGTGTGGTTGGAACAGTGTTTCTAGTACAGAGGCTTGCCCCGAGGCACTTGCTCCTACTGCTTGGGCCCAGGTGCTTTGCACTGTAGTCAGTGGCAGTATACCATTTAGGTATCATTTAAGCTTTGGCCCTGGGTGAGGATGAGGCTGGTGTTTTATATAACGTAGCTGCAAGCTACAGCAAATAACTTCTTTTGTATGGGGAAACCAGTGAGCCAATCTAACCCTTTCAACCAGTTTGGGCTGTAGTTACTCAAGTCCTGGTGCCACACATTCCAGCTGAGAATCACAACTTACACAGATATCCGTATGCTGATGGTCACTAAGACTATCTATCCTCAAGTTCTTCTATTTCTGGGTAGAGTATGTTTCATTCTTGGCCTCTGGGTCCCTTTTTGCTATATGGCTATGTAGCATCTGCTATTTGCAGGCCTCAGTCCACCCCTCTGGCAGTGTACTGTGGGTTCTCTGTATCCCTACTCCTACACACTAACTCTATACACCACCCCCTCTGATGAAGTTTCTGGTTCTGAAGTCCCTAGTGTGAGTGTAAGTCTTTGATTCAACAACATCAGAGAGGCTCCATCTTGCAGCCTCCCTGCTTTTTCTTGGGGTATACTGCTCCAATAACATGAAACACAGTGACATTGAAGTTTTCCCACCCCCTCTGCAGTGTCATCCATCTTGAGGCGTATAATAGTCATCTGTCATCCAGGGACCATTGTCTCTATTTGGAAGAGGTGAGCCTGGCATCTTCATTCTTCCACCGTCATGCTGGATGACATCTATTTCGACTTGGTGAAAATTTTCACACATGCACAAGATAATGCCACCACTGAATAATAAGGAAATTTCTAAAATGGAGATTCAAAAGGCAGAGAAAAAAAACTATCAGGCGCTACTTTGAATTCCACGGTGGAATAAATTGCCATGGTACAGTGCAGACTAATCAGAGCATATCCAGTGCTGTGAGGTTGCCACTATAAATAAACACAGAGATCCGCATATACACAGAATTGATGGCCTTCCTTCAAAATGATGGAGCGTGCTGAACTTTAGGCTCACGTGCCTCCTGAATGTTGCTTCCTTTTAGAGGTTCGAACAGTTTTCCGACTTGAGTATTTCTAGAAAAGCAAGCACTTGCTCTTCTTTCTGGCTCCTAAAAGTATATACACACAGAAGCACAACATACTTATGTATTATTAATATATAATATGAATAATTAAATATAGATATTGGTACATAATTACCAATTTCATGTTATCTTGAGCTTTTTTAATAGTGACACACTAGGAAATAGAATGGAGAAATATTCCTTAAAGGAGACTGAAGCCTTAATAAAAGCTAATGATCCATTTCTAACAGAGGAACATTTTCTCACCTAGCACACAGGTATAGTGAGATGGTGATGGCCCAGACACAATCTAGCCACAAGAATGTTTCTTTTCCTTTCTTTTAGTGCAGAAAATTTCAAATTTGTCAACATTTGAAAAACAGAAAAGTCCAGGTTCTTGGCAGCTTTTTAAAAAGGAAGATCTGTAAATTGAAACCTCAGCCCCCTAACACCCTCCTTGACCCCCTGGCCCAGGCAGCAACAGCCCCTCCTTAGATGCTGCTGAATTAATCTTGTGCATTTCATGCATGTTTATTCTCAGCCTGAACCATGTGAGTGTTTGGGTTTGCATCCATTTTTTAGATCCAAATGAACTGTTTTCCTCTGCTTTACAGCCAGCAATTCTCTCAGCATTCAATTAGAATCATTTATAAGCAAGCCTGGAAGCACTCTGTTTTGGAAAAATGAAAAGAAATTTTTAATATTACTTTCACAGTTAATATGTAATCCCGGAGTAAATTAGCACCACCCTTAGAGCATCTTTAGGACCCTGTTCAAAAGGCAATGTAGAAGTTGTTCTTGTTTTGCGTTTTTTGACACTGCACTTCCATTTAGAGTACTGGTGAAAATGAGAAAAGCAATATGTATTTTTGTTGTCCTAAACAGGATGACAAAAGAAGTGAAAATAGGTGTGTAAACATCAGTAGGAAGCAATGAAAAACAAGATTGCTAAGATCACAAAGGTCAGTGATATTTTATTATAGCCTAGAGCAACAACTGAAAATTTCTCTTGTAGTCAGTATACTGACAGGCTTCAGTATTCATTTTCCTTTATGAATTAACTTTTTTTTTTTTAAAGTATGAAAGGCTTTTTCCTTTTCTATGGATAGTTTGAAATAACTTGCACAGAGTATATGGCCTGCTAGAGAGTAGTGATCTTGGTTGAAATGTAAAAACAAAACCAAAATCATAATGTGCTTTTGAACATAATTTAGTTCTAAAGAAACTTCAAGCCATAAAGTTGAAGACTCCTGTTTATAGAATATGTTTTTTCTCATTGAAGGGAAATTCTAGGAAAATCTTTGAAAGATATCAGATTTAAAGACCCTAAGCTCTCCTCAGAAATTTTATAGCGTCAACCTTTTTCAAAATTTTGACCTGAAGTCAGGTAAACCTCTTGAGGTAGAAATTTCATTGAAACTAAAAAGGCAAGCAAAATGAAAAGCAGGTAGATGCTAATTAAGAACAACTGTAAAGCTCGCTAATCTTTATTCCTGAAATTCTCAGGCACACAACTCTTGGCATAGCCACATATAATACTTTTTTTTTTTATTATGTGAATAGATATCAAGGAATGAGATTGCCTTGAGAAAGCATAAAATGAAATTTAGGCAAGGGTCTGGAGAATGGGTTTTGAAACATTTTCTGCTTTGATTTTTATAAGTATATACTTTTGTATCAGTCTTTTAACACTTAAACTTCTGGGCTTCCAAAAATTCTTTATTAAATCAATGTAATAATAAAATGCTTTCACATGAACAAAAACTTCAAAAGTACCTGGACAGCTGATTGAAAAAGCTATAAATAACAAAGGGCACATTAAAAAAGTATCTTGCAACATCAGAAATAATGTTCATTTGGCTAAACCCCTAATGACCTATTTAATGCTTATACATAGCCACATTAACCAAAAACAGTATTTTTAAAGTTATCAAACCAATCACAAAGGTCAAGAAGTAAACAATAGGCTTGTGGTTTGAAAGGTGGTAAAAGATACCACAGGAGGGAATGAACAATTCACTCAGCTCCTTCTTACTCTAAGTAAGAGACTTTCATTTTTGGTGAGATAATGTCAGTGCATAGGAAGAAGGACTTGTTGACCAGATAGAGTCAGGATATATGAAGAAAACACTAAATTCAGAGTTATTTATGCCAGCAAATTTCATATTATTTCCTAGTCAATGGAATTAACCACGAATCAGATGAACCATAGGATTAATGTCCCAAGATTAGAAATGGAAAAAATCCCATCTAAAAAAGCTAAAATGGAAGCTGAGATACAACTTTTTGAAAAATATATGGGGATCTTTAGAATTACAACACATAATCTTAGATATATTAGAGAAATCCCTAATTTTTTTTTAAGTTTATCATCAAATTTATTTGGAGAAAAAAGAAACCCACACCCAAAAGATGGACATTTACCTCCTAAGACATCTTCCAGGTATTAACTCTGTAGATTACAATTCACTTTTCTGGAAGATATTTTTTTTTTACAAATTTTACATATACAAGAACAGGATATAAATCCCTGTTTTTGTTTGTTTTTTTAAAGATTTTATTTATACATCTAAGAGCTGGGGTACAGGCCAGAGGGGCTGGTGAGAGGATTCACCAGAGACAGAGTCGGGAGAAGAACAGGTAGATTAACTGAAATACACTGCTGAGGGGAGCAGCAGGTGAGACAGGAGAGGTCTGCTGCACCATGTGGGTCCCCTCGCTGGCCGGGATCCAACTTGCACTGCAGTGGCCGCAGAAGCCCCACAGTGTGGCGCTTGACCCCTTGCGCCACCAAAGAGGCCCGGTTTGTTTTTATCTTAATGGGAACTGGGAAGGAAGAGAGAGGAAACCAGCTTTTTTGGATACAACTGTTTGACACGAAGACAGCAAACACTACTTTTTTATCATCGACTGCTTGGTTTTTAAAAAACCTTATCTACCTTGGTGTCTCTAAAAGCTGCTTCCTAGTTACTAGCTAACACAAGCCAATTAAAGTTAATTCACTTCGTATATCTTCTGTGCATACTGGTGAATGATCGAGTTTATCCACTGCTGCAGCGCTCAAACCAACACCCCATGTGGGCTGGACAGGGTCTGACCTAGGACTAATGGGAGAAGAGATTACAAACAGGGACCAAGATGTCATCATTCCTTTGCAGGTGCCAATAGTGCCCAGAGGATAGTACCTATTGAGCTGACAGTACAAAGATGTACACAAAAGCAGGCAAGTTAGGGTATTGTGTTCCAGAGACACCAGCAACTTGTTAAATACTCTTCCCATTGTCATTTGTTCTCTCAAGAGAGGCTAAAATACAAAACAAACCACACGGATGTAGTCTGCTTTTAAAATCTAACATTGCTGTGGGATTTCAGTGGAGAGAAGGAAACTTATTAAAAAATGATGACATCCAATCAAGATTATAATACATATTATAAGACTTTTTGAAGTTTAAAAGGGGTTAGAACATCTGGATCAGGGTTGGGTAGAAGCAGAGTCAGGTCAGCATGATTTACCTTAAGAAAAGCAACAGGCTTTATTGCTACTGGAGACCCCTGGAGTTGAGATGTAGAATGTCTACAAAGTTAGATATGTTACTTAAATAGAAGCTACTTTGGAGGAGGTAATGTGGAGTTATTTTGATCAAGGCCATTCAGAATTTGTTAGTGTAAAGGCAGTGCTTTTCTTTGCTGATGCTAATGTTTAATCGCTAAGCTTTGGAGAGCCATTGAGGAACTCTAGATGTTACAATTTTTGATGAGGAGAATGGTTTTCAGTGTGCTCAGGAACCCTGTTATCAAACAGTGTCAAACATTGAAAATATCTCATTGAATTGTAGAATTTTAGAGCTAGAAGAAATTTTGTAGAATGTCTAGTGCAAGAGCAATAACAGATAGAATCACATGTTGTAAATTATGTTTTGTTTTAGGTTGTGTATTGTTAGTGTAGAAATTTATGAAGCTAGACTTTTTCTTGTGCCGAAATGAAATCCACATAAAAGGTTGACACTGAATAAGTTGTGTTAACTGTTTCAGGCTTCTAAACTACTAGACATATCCTCATTCTGACATTGTGAAGTGTGCAAAGGGACAATAATAATTTTGCAGCTTGTCCCGCCTGCCTGTGTTGTTTGATTTATGTGCTGGACCTGCCTCTTGTGACGCTGTCCGAATTCATAAATCTGAGTAAAAGAACAGGGACCCATAACTCAAAGAGGATGAGATGGGCTAAACCCTGAGGCTGAGAATGTACTGTGGAGTTGGAGCTCTGCTCCCTCATGAATACCCATGGGTATCCAAGCTGCTAAAGGTTAGGCATTCATCACAGAGGGTCAGGACACATGGCAGAGTTCCAAAAATATAATTTTTGTCTTCAAGCTTTTGTGTAGTCCACATAACAAGTTTTGGTCATTTTACTCTTTTAAACATCGGGTAAACTTAATGCAATGTAGTATTCTGCTATGTGTGTTTCCCATCATGCATACCTGTTTGTCAGTACCTACTATGTTCAGGGTATTGTCTTATACAGGTATTAGAGAAAAAAAAATTATGAGGCACAGAATATAAGCTCTCAAATTTATGACCTAGTAAAAGATATGACAGAGCTCATGAAAAATGACAATATATGTGTGATACTGAAAAAGATCTTAGGGATATAAAGCACTCAGTAGTACAGAAATTCAAAAAAGGGAAAATTCACTGAGGACGAGATATTGAAGGATCATGTAATATAAGTAAGACAAGTAATATGTGCATGCTACAAGCTAGCTACCTTATATTCATCAGAGGTTTTTGCAGTAGTCTTAATCATTTTTGCAATTTTTTTTTAATCTGGCTTTACTTTGTTCTTTTTACAGTTAAGTCTGCATCTAAGTGTTTAATGCAAGTTATACTAATTTTATGAGATTTATGCTAGATGATTTGTTTTATTCTGTCACAGGCAATAGCCTTATCTCTGTCACAAATAGATACCCTGGCTTTCTGGATATGAAGGTTAGGCACATCCTTGATTAGATTCATTTCAAAAGTGACTTGAACATCCACATTTTTTAAATTCTACTTATTTATTTATTTATTGATGATGTGACATTGCTTTACACATTATATATGATTTAAAGGTATAGGATCACACCCTTCAGGCATATGATACCATACTATATTGACCACCAAAGCACCCATAGTGCTCTACCGCAGTCAACTGGGCTTCCTTCCTATTTTGCTCTCTCTCTCTCCCCTCCCCCATTCCCTCAGGTAGCATCAATTCTAAAGTCAGATTTCTAAGGTTTGTTATTGCTTTGATTTTATCTGAATCTTTGTTTTGTTTCTCTATATTCCACATAAGTGACACCATCAGTAATTGCCTCTCTCCCTCTGACTTAGCACTTTTCATACTCCCCTCTAGATCCATCGGTGGTGTTGAAAATGGCAAGAATTTATCTAGTTTGATAGCTGAGTAGTCTTCCATTGTGTACATATGCCACATCTCCTGTCTCTGGGCAGTTTGGTTACTTCTACAACTTCGCCACTGTAAATAGTGCTGCATGAACATAGGATATTTAGCATAGCATGTATCCCTTCTCTTAGGGAGCTACCCAGGGAATGAATATTAGTGTTTGTTAAATTTTTATTCTGTGTCAGACACTGATGTTAGGAACACAATTTTAAGGATAGTTAGGAAAGTCAGGGTGATCAAATGGCCTAAGGTGGTATGCTCAGAAGGACAATGACCCAGTCCTCACCATCTTGAGACAGTAGGTGAGGCAGGCAGGTGTTCCCACAGCAATAACATGAAACTGTGTAAGTACTATACTGAAGAAAACACAGTGTTGCTTCAGAACAAATAGCAAGTGTGGCTATGTCTCCTGGAGGTCATAGAAAACTTTAGGCAACTGCATTAAAGTTAACACATGAGCTGTGTGAATGACATGGCCAACTGAGGTGATTGCGGAATATATTGGAGGCAGAGAAAAGAGCAAGAGAGACACGCTTTTTTTCTGGTTCTAGGAAGCTCCTTGAAGTAGTGTTCTTCTGTCCATAGCTGGACATTGTATAATCCAACAATGTTCAGCGTGTCGAAGAAGTTTTCAAGGCCAAAAGCTATTTTCATAGTGATACTAAGATGTGCTTTGTTTTGTCAGCTCTTGTTTTCTCGTGAGAGTTTTCCAGAAACTACATAACTCGTGATACCACAACAGATTGAATCTGAAAGCAAACATGAGAATCCAGCTGTCTTCTGTTAGGCCAGACATTAAAGAGATCTCCCAAATTGTTAAACAATGTCACCTTCTCACTGATAGGTTTTGGAAAACAGAGTTTGTAAACATATGTTATGTCTGTAAACATATATTCTTATTTCCAAATGAAGTAATAAGTACATATTTTTAAAATGTCTGATTTAATTTATAAAATGTACATGATGACAGATACAGTTTACATAAACAAAGGCTGGTTGGGGTCCTAATTACTTTTTATAGGGTTCAGAATTATTGAAACCAAAAAACTTGAGAATCGCTAATGTGTCTATTGCCCCAAAACGGGGACATTTAGAGAGTGAAAAGGGATACTACTAATAATTATGCCAGACACAAAATGACAGTTCATTTCAGTTACTCTTAGACAATTCCAGTTTATACATCTTTTCTAGTGATATTATTCATACCTTTCAGTTCTCTGACAATATATCCTGATGTGGAGGTTCAGCTGTGGGGGCACGCTACCTATAGGATTAACTAATGACATCCTATACCCTTCAAGGTTTGCTATCAAAGAGAACTTCAGAACACAGACTTTTATAGGGAAATAGAGATGAGAGGCATTGTCTGGGGAAAAATGCCTGATTGTCACAAATAGGACTGGCTAAGAGATGCACAGGCAAACTTAACTTTTACTCTCATAGTATGTTTTTGTCTCACTCTACCTTAGAGTATGGCGTTATGACTTTATACATCTCAGCTGTGAGATGAGTGCTGTTAATCTGTGTTTTAGAGCAACAGATTTTTAGAGAAGCCTGCATCAACTCTAGGTACTGGGCCAGCTGAAGAATAAAACCTTTCCTTTTAAGTCACTTCAACCTTTGAGAGAATGTTGAGAGAAATGAATAATTCCTGGGCTGCATTTTATAGAAGGTTACTCCAGAGTATGGACACTTGTTAAAAAAGCTAAAGGAATTTGTGTACTCAAATTGAAACAAGGTCATTGTCTAAACAGAATCTTTCAAGCATTACAAAACCATACTAAACCTGTCTAAAGCACCATAAAGGAAGGTATTGTACTGAACCCCCCCACACACACACACCTTCCCTAAGATTGCGATAGCTAGCATTTATAGAACATCAATGCACAAATTTCTAATGAAATGCATCACTCAATTGCAACAGATTTTGAGAACAGATAGAACCTATTGGAATATGTGCAAACAAAGAACACTGCTATGTTACTGATTCACTTGGAGTATCTTTTTAGAAAGGATAGAAATGTAACAAGCAGGATAGGGAAAAAGAGAGAGAAAACCGAACAGCTAGGAGAGAAAGAAAAATAATAAAAGAGTAAGAAAGAAAACAAAAGCCTTATGTGAGTTTACCCCTCGTTTCTAGCCAGAGTGTGATGTTATTCTAGATGCTGTTACTGACATAAAATGAGGAAGCTAAATTATGATGAAGTCAGAACCAGATGCCAACCACCAGGGATGCTATTAACAATTTAACAGGAGGGAATGTGGTTTCTACTTGTCAAAGAGAATATTAGAGGACTATTTGATATAAAATGCAACTATCACGGCACTGAGGGTTGGAGACCTCAGCTGGGTTTTCCTTGAACTCATTGCCTAGCGAAGTGAAACACAGATTTGGGTGTTTTACAGGGACAGCATATTTTCGGTCAAATAAAAAAAAAAAAATCACATCAACTAAATAGGATGAGGGCTTCTTTGAATACCTGTCCATCAAATAGTTGCGTGACACAGTGAAGACCAGGAGGAGTAGCAAAAGGGTAGGAGTGGACCAGGGGAAAACTCAGCAGATTTGAAATCTAAGACACATTGAGTCAAACTCTAGCTGAACTGCTTCCTGTGTGGGTGATCTTGATCCATTTTTATCATGTGGACTCCTACTGTGCTTCAACTTAAAATGAAGATAATAATATTGACCTCATAAGAAGGTGGTCAGACTTGATGAGCCAAAAAATGGTTAGGCACCTAACTCAGTGCCTGGCAGGGAAGGGAGCACATTCAAAGTCACTCTTCTGCCGTAACTCTTCATCTTGTTTTAATATTGTGTTCTTTCTCTCCGTCTCCATCTTCTTTTCTGTTTTTTAGCAACTTTTACTTTTGCTATCATTTTAGCTTTGCAGAGACTTTGCAGTTTTGTATGCCCAGTTACCCAGTTTCCCACCTTTTCTATTTTAAGTGTATTTTTCTCCAGTTGTTTTATTTTAATGCCTGTCCCCAGCTGTCTTAAAATGGAATAGAGCTTATTCTAGTATAATTTTACATCACTCCATTCAATTGCATCTTTTTCATCCCTTCAACACACAATTGATTAAAGTTAAATGATTAACCTTAGAGCAGAACATATTAAAGTATCTGGCACTGAGCATAATTATTGACTTTATTTTTGTCTGTGGAAAACTTTGAATGATCTTGTCTAACCACATGGAGGCAAAAGGAAAGTTGATAAAACTTCCCTGCCAGTCTGGTGTGCAGTTATTTATATATTATATAAATATATATTTATATATATAATGGCCATTTGCATACATTCCCTGAAGCTTAAAAATAGATCTGGCAGGTCCAAAAATTTGGAAATTATTTCAAAGATCTGACAATTAGGTTATACGTTTAAAAGTCAGAAGATGGAAGATTAAGTTTAAATTTATACTCATGTAGTGTCCTGATGCATCCCATGGCTCTAGGGGATAGAAGAGGCATTTTTGGCCCATCTCCTATCCTCTCTCTGTTCTGCTCCTCCTTTCTCTTTGTTACTCTGTGATCCCTCTCTGGTTCTCATGGAGGTTTTTTTCCAAATAACTGTGTCTTCCCCTGAGAATGTCCAGTTTTCTAAATAGCCACAATAGCCTTCCTGGTGTTTTGTTTTGTTTTTTTCCCCCCAGTAACAAACACTTCTTTGATACTATGTGTAAGCTACATGTTAATGGAAGAAAATGAGCTCAGATGCAGGAATTCACATGAACCCATATTGATAACTAACTTAATGTCCTTTGCCTCTTTGGGTCCATACATTTGAGAGGAAGCTCTACAGTGAAAAATAGCATCATACCTAAGATGGACCTCTAGCACTGGAAGTTCAGGCACCGTGACAAAGAGAAAGGTGATCCGAAAGTGCAATTGCCAGAGACACTATGAAAAAAGCCTCCAACTCCTCCTGAAGCTTTGAAATCGTTTCAGTTTATTGCATTCAAAATAGCTGAGGTAGTATGGTGGTTCCTCAATCTTCTAAGAATGGAACTTCCATAGGATCCAGCAATCCCACTCCTAGGAATATACCCAAAAGACACAAAAACACTGATTCAAAAGAATACCTGCACTCTTTACAAGAGGTAAGACCTGGAAACAACCTAAATGCCCAAAAACAGATGAGTGGATCGGGAAGCTGTGGTACATATGCACGATGGAATACTACTCAGCAATCAGAAA
>JAGFMF010012000.1:6166956-6193335 GCA_019455555.1 Galemys pyrenaicus
TAAGAACAACAATAATAACAGTAACAGCAATAAAGACACAAAAACCAAAAATGAGGAGACAAGGACAGACTGGGGACACCTGGTGGGGAGGGGAGGGGGGAGGGTTGAGGGAAGATGGGAGCATGAGGGACTGAGGTGATGGTGCACTGGTGAGATGGTGATGGAGAATTCATGGGGATTACAATTAATGGCAAGTATATGTACATTTTAAAATATTTTAATAAAAAACAAAACAAAACAGCTGAGGTAATAATACTGATGAATAAAGAAAATTATGTTAGGAGGACTTGGGAGAGAGCTGCAAGGTGGTGAAGAGAAAGAATGGATGCCCGTAAAAGGTGCACTGGGGTCGTTTTGGGAGGCACTATTATCAGACCATCTTCATTACGACATGAAGATAAAAAATATGCAGGCTGGAGTCATGTAATCAATGCCATTTAAGCTTCCCAGGTCCAAACCAGTGGAATACAAAAAGCTCACCTAAAGCAGTTTTGAAAAAGAATCTTGTTTAGTTCACTGCAAGCTTTTCCTCTGGCTGTAGACCTTGGCGTAACATTTTTGGAAAAAAAAAAATATAATGAAGTGCAATGCTAAAGGCTGGAAAATGAAGAATGATTTGAAGGTGTGAACGGATTGGGAGAAAAGATAAAAAGTAGTGACAGAGTTTATTTCATTCCCATCATGAGATCCGGCAATGGTTATATTGCTTCTTGCCTTCAGTTACCAAGGCCACAAACCATTATTTTCAGAGGCTCATTGCCCTGTATGAGCATCAAGATTTGATGGGAAGATAAAGGGGTTGTGAGGGAAAAATTGCCTGGCTATTCCTCCTAATAGGTTTTCTTTTTCTTTTGGAGAGGATACCTAGAGGAAGGATATGCTCATAAAAGAATAACAATGATGATAACATTAATTATCATCATAATATCTTTGTTAGAATACTTTGCTCAAATGAGGTCCCTCCATCTTTTATCTTTGGTTTCTCCATCTTCATCAAAATGAATAATATGTACTAAATTCTCTGAATGTACTGCTGGCTGGCCTACTAGTGAAACTTTTATTAAAATTTTAATAGACACACAAAAAGAAATAATCTTACTGACAGAACAAATTCACCAGATGAGCTATACAGTTCACAGACAATACAATTTAAATTATATAATGAAATTGCAAACAATGGAGTAAAATAAATGAGAAAAAATATATTCTGAGATATTAACCAAGGAGGCTCATGAATCAAGCTTGGATTTACTTGGAGACAAGATGAATGCACTTGTACTTGGACAGTATAATTTTCTATTTCTTCCTCTGATATCACTCTAACTGGTTTTTCAAATGCACTGACAGAATGTAGTTTTTACTGGAGAGGAATTCAGAATGAGAATCCCTTCTCATTAACCACTAATAAGCAATGCTAGCAAGACTATCCAATAATTTTAAAGATTGTATGCATAGTCTATTAGATTAGCTGAGTTCATTATTCTAGGATAGTTGTGCAGACCCAATTCAGTGTTTGTTCAGTAGGAATTGTACTTTTCGAGGAGGTATGAATTTGCTTATAATACACTACGTGTGCAGCGAATATTTCAGGCTTAGATTTGGCTCTCACATTTGGTATCGCTGGCAAAGTTCCATCAGGAAGAATGAAGGAAGAGCAAAAGACAAAGAAACCATGAAACCAGGTCCAGCCACTGACCTCTGCTCATAGGTACAGCCAAACTATGCTCTCAGCATTATTAATTTACATGGTCTGAGTTTTATGCTCCACAAGGAAAAGGAGAAGAAACTGCTGGAATTCCAACCAGCCTTCTCACTGATGGTGCACCGTGCTGTTTTCTACCCACCCTCATTTCAGAGCCTAGGTGGGTCTCAGCAGGAGTGCTGTCCATCCCTGGCCAAAGGCTGTTTCAATTGCTATATTTGTCTTGTACTTCTTTAAATGAGATTAGGTTACTATTAAGTGTATTATTTCTCATTCTGTCCTTTTCCATCTCTTCCTGATGCTTCCAGTGAAATGGTTTCTTATTTATGTTGACAAAAGGTTAAACCAAATTAACTCTGCCATAGAAAATGAACATGGAGTCTTGAAGGGTTAAATAAGCTTCAGAAATGCTGAGATTTTTTTTTCTCTCCCTAGAAACTACATGCTTGAACAATTTCTAAGCTGTTAGGGTTACCATGGTAATTATTATTCTTAAATAGAGAGGTTTATTTGTGAAGCAAAAAGACTAACAAACTTGTTGTCTGTATCTCTAAATCAGAACTGCCTGTAGCTATCTTTAAGGAGCATGAACTTTGGGGAGAATTGAATAATGTAGATCAATCATGATCAGGATGTGTAATGAGCATGCAAAAAATAGAAAAGCAGGACGTGAATATTTTAGGGGTATTTATAGAAGTTACATGTGTTAGATGGGCTTTACGATTTTTACCTTTTGAAGGTAGGCTGATACATAAAGAACACCAGAATCAACTACACTGTAAGAGGGCAAATAGTTTGATAGGCCATTGTCTATGTGGCTGATCACAATGGTTTTGATCAGTTTAAGTCAACTATTTTTATTTTTTTTCACTCCTAAGATCATGACCTAAGATCATAATGTGACTGCTTCACCTGATCATGAGGGAAGGAGACCTGATTTGATATAGCAACATTTCATAATATAGCAACATTTCATAGTTAACTTTACCCCAGAGCAAGCTTTTGCAAAGTATGAAAGCGGTGTTAGGAAGCAGGAAGGGTCAAGACCCTTCTTTATACTTGAAAGGGTCCTACTCTACTTAAGAACAGGCCTTCTTATAAATTTGGGAGATACTGCATAGGTCAAAATCAACTCTGTGTTCTGTTATAGGCAATTTGATCTTAAACATCAAACATGAAGATTAAAAGCAACCTGGAATTTTCTGCTAGATAGGTTAACCCCTGTGCTTTGTCCATGTCCTTTCTCTGACCCTTATCAAGGCATGTTTTTGCTATTTCATTTGACCACCCCAGGAAGGCTGCTGGGCCTCAGGGCCTAAGGAAGAGGAGGGCACAGAGCTCAACTCCAGTGTCAGGGTACCTATTCTCAGCGCCTTCTCATTCTCTGTCTGTGTGACTTGGGCATGTTTCTTAATCTCTCTGGGTCTCAGTTTATCATCTATAAATTAAGTGCGATAATGAGACCACCTTCAGGGTTGTTGTGAAAATTAATTAATACCTGTGTAAAAAGTTAAGACTTTGCTCAGAACAGCTCCTGGCACTAAGAAAACAGTGTCTCAAGGGATATTATCTTTTTATATTTGCATTCTCAATCCTCATCCTCAGATTGGTTGTTTAGTTTTTTGTTTTGTTTTGTTTTTTGGTTTTTTTTTTTAAGGAATGAATGACTGAAGCTTTGCTTTCATGAAGGAAGCTTTTTATACTTTTACCATGATTGGTCATCTAGCTGTTAGTGCAAACTTCCAGGGGCTGTAACTCATAGCTTAGCAGCTATTCTGTTGTTGGAAAGCTCTGCTGAGGAACTGTATTGTCCTCCTGGCAACTCACTTCTATGAGCAAAGGAAGCTTGAGCAAGCTGCCTTCTAGGCAAAATATATCTTCTTTAAACCTGCAAGTCCTGATTATTAAAAATTCTCTGGTATTGGAGTAGGAATATATTGCTTTCTCTCTTCCACATATCAGCTAGCAAGTTGCATATGCCTATCTGTTTCAACAATAAGAAATAATTTATTTTTTTTTAAATAAAGAAGTTTATTTCATCTGACATTTTGCTCTCTAAACAAATCATCTTACCTGTTTTGAGGGGTTATTTTTTACTATTTCATTTTACAAGAGGTATTTGGAAAAAAGAAGACTTACTTGACATTTCTAAGCCACTGGGATGCTTTTTAATTTGTTTCTAGAGTATTTAATCTATAAGACATACCAGGCTGAATAATTTATGTAACAAAACAATGACAACAAGGTCAAAGCTGAAGTATGACTTTACAGTGGGGAATATTCATGACATGATGCTATTTGAGATATACTTCTTGAATATTAAAGAGTTTTTTTCTAATGTTATGTTCCAATTAAACAAGTGGAAAGGTAAAAGAAAAAAATTGGATTATTTTTGGAGATATTAAACAAATTTCAGGGTAGCAATTATCATATTGCTAATTGAAAAAATATCAGCCAGTCTCTGTCCAAGTACAGTTTAGAGATGGTTGCTGGAAATGTTTTCTGTTGTGACCTATTTGTGACGTAAACCATAGAATACCAAATATTCTCCATCTTTAGATCAGATACTCAAAATCTGATTTATTTAGTCATGTCAATTATTTATTTTTGTTATATTTTGACTTAAAGGAAGAGAGTAAAGGTAGTGGCGTTTACTACGTAAGGTAATTATGAGATGGTTTATGAATAAGAGTTTCTGAAAAGGTCTTAGCTTTTACTGTTCTAATACAGTAGAGTTTGTATTATAAAAGGAATATGACTTCTCATTTACATTAAACAAAGATTAGGTCATCTAGTATGTAGTTTAGAGGAGTATTAGACAAAGAATGAAGATACCTGAATATTTGCCTATCTAACATCAATTAACATCATGGTCCGGGCGTAACCACATTAGCATTGATATTTAGCATTTATTAAAAACTCACCTTATTGGTTAATTCTTGGACCTCAAATAAACAAGCAAAGAATCTTAGTGGCTTAATGTAATAAAGGTTTATTACTTGTGTCATGTTCGAAGGTACCATACTTTTTCAAGGAGAACTTCACCCACCTTCTAGGATCTGAAAATCCCGCAGAGAGGAAGAATGTTGTAGAAATTACACTGGGTCAGGTCTATAACTGATGTTTGTCACTGCCCATATTCATACGGACAGAACTCAGTCATACAGCTCTGCCTACCTGCAGCCACAGCTGGGAAGAAAGTACAGGGAGAGAGTGTCAAGGGTGATGTTAAGTAACTGCAACTTGGCCCTACCACATTCTGGTGAAATCTTTTAGTATCTCACTTAGTTTAAAAAATTAGCTTTTTGAAAATTAAAAAGTTGATCTTAGAATGGCAGCGTGGACTTGGTCTGTGCTTTAAACCACTATGCTACATGGGCTCTTTAGCTTTCGAAAATCACTCTGTAAAAGTTTCTTCACATTTATGATTAAGCTAATAGTATGTGTAATCCTGTTATTCTTCATGCGATATTGGAAAATTGTTACCATGTCAGGACTTGCCTTCATTTTGTTATCTAGATAAACTGGCTGGGCATCTTTTTGTGGAAAACTCCTCTACTTGTATAATGTATGCTGTTTCCTCTAACCCTGATCAGTAATTTCCTTCTTTCCCTTCTGTATAAAGTCTTCATTCTTTGTTGACTCATTATCACCAACTATTTCTCTGATCTTGAAGATAAAAAATATTTATTGACTCTACATCTCTATTATCTCATTTTCTCTGCTCTTTACAGCAAATTATTTTGAGTGGTATATACTTGCAAGTCAGAAACCTCCATCGCTGCATCAAAATTTATGTTAGTCAGTTCACCAATGGCTTCTTTGTCATTAGAGCCAATCAATTCTGTCTTCATCTTACTAGAACCCTCACTAACATTTGACGTCTTACTGTCTTTCTCCTCCTTGAAAGTCTTTTTTTTTCACTTGGTTTCCAAGGCACTAACGTTTACCTGGCTTTCTTCCCTACTTCCTGGATACCATAAAATGTCTGTTTCCTAAGTTCCTCTTTATCTCCCTGTCCTCTGGACAGTTGCTTCAAGGTAAAATCTTTAGGAGTCTTCTTAACTCCCTTTACACTCTTCCCTCAGTTATCTCATCTAACCTTATGACCTAAAATACCATCTAGAAATTGAAGATTTCCAGACCTAGTACAAATTTTCCCAGGTTTGTATTACTGAATATATGATGAGCAACTCAAGCTTAAAATGCCTCAAACTAAAGTTCTAACTCTTCTGTCATTAGTATTGTGGTTCAAGCTACCACCATCTCTTATTTTAGATCAGTGTACTATCTTACTAAACAATCTTGTTGCTTCTTCCCATATTTAAATTCTACAGTTTAAAATGATTCTCTTAAAATAGAAGTTAGAAGACGCCACTGCTAATGGCCAACCATCTAAATTTTTCCTTCTCATTCAGAATAAATGTCAGTGCCCTTGCAGTGACCCAAAAGGCTTTTCAGGATCTGAGTCCTCCATTATTTCTGTATCCATATTTCATTCTATACCTCTCTTTTTAGTCTACTCTAGTCATCATGGCCTCCTTGTTTCTTGGCCATTTCAGTTATTTTTCTTACCTTGGGTCCTTTGTATTTACCTTCTCTCTCCTTGGAATTCTCCTCTCATATATACTGTAGTCTGTTTCAGTCCATCAACTTAGCTCTTTGCTCAAATGCACATTGACACTGAGGTTAATTAGCAACATCTCCTATGCTGTATTAAACAAGCTTCTGTTCACTTCAGCATTTATCTTATCTAAAGTTTATCTGTCTATCAAGGCTACTACAAGGTATTTCTTTGGGGTAACTTAGTTTCTTTTGGCAGAATGCTCACTGAGTGTCTAAGATATTGATTCCTTTTCTTTACTAAAACAGTTTCTTTGCAAAAAACAGAGACCATGGAGAAGTAGTATGACCTTGTAGAAGTAGCAAAAATTCACCTCCTGACCCAGTGCTAGATCTGGGTGTGGTAGTGGATATACCCCCTGAGAAGTGGTAACCTTATTAGTTCACAGGTCACTGTGGCAGCATATGTCACCCCAAAATGTTCCTCTTTAGTATAAGGATTATTTTGAGCTGGTTATTTTGAGAAACAGAAGATACTAAAAAAGCTCCTAGAACATAGAAGTTACCTTTTTGTAAGGATACTTGCATTTATAAAGGAAATCTCTATTGGAAAGGGTGTTGCCCCTTATGTACCAGGAAGAGAGGAATGACTATAAATTATAAGAGAATCTTATTAATGGAGCAGGCACTGACTTAAGTCTGTATAACAAATCTTAATCATGTTGACCTTACTTTTCTTGATCATTTCTCCAAAACTGGCCTCTCCACAGCTTTCTTTTTTCTGTCTTTAACTGAAGATAGTATTAAAGCTGTTGGTTTTAGGCAATTAGAGAGTTACTCATTGTTTCTTGAGGGTACTTTCCATGTCTATATGAAGCATATATGTTAATAATGTTTGGTTTGTTTTTTCTTCATTAATCTGTATTTCATGACAATAGTTTCAACCAATAACTCAGAGTGTAGAAGGAATTTTTCCTCTTCTATGGTTGACATTCACTATTGGCATCTGAGGAAAATCAACATTTTTCCTTCTTGACTTGTTCAGAACCTCATGACATCATCTTGCCAAATTAGCCTTTTCTGTTCTCTTGTGGCATATACAAACCCTTCTGAGTTTCTTTTCTGTCATCTGTCTGGCACAACACGTCAGCCTGTCTACCTCATAGACTCAGCCACTTTTCACTGCACCATTCCTTCTGCCACCCAACCCCTCATCACTTTCAGCTCAAAACATGCCCTCTAGCTGTTGACTGAAAGTCCATATCACCTAGAAACCATGTTTGACACATTATGTCTGTAGTACACTATCTACCCATCTTACCTAAGGCCTCTGCACCTGTGCTGGTAGGCCTTTCTCTGCACCTATGTGTGTGCAAAAGATTCAGACCAGACACTCCCACATGACTGCGAAGGGACAATGGCCCACATCGTAGGCAGCTGGGGATGCCTAGGTAGCTCATGACTGATTGTGTGATCAGAGTCCAAGACAGTCTGGGAGTAACTCAAAATTATATCAAGCACCTGCACAGAAAGTTCTCTTTAGATTTGTGACTGACATGTTCCCTCATGTGCCCCATTAAAGTTGATTACCCATTGTTTCCCTTGGATATTATTCCCTTCAAAGTTGACTATCCTTTGTTTTCCATGGAGCCTGCTTCTCCTGCCATTGTTACATAATCAATCATGCTTGTGTATTACTGCTAATAAATAGCAGTGGAGCTGCTCATTGGGCAGCTGTGTCTTGCCTCACGAACCTGCTCAGTGACTTGTGTCTCAGCATGTCCCCGTGGACGTGCTGGTGTGTCTATGGCTACCAGATTACCATTGTGCTCTTTGCTTTTTTAATAACTGGGACGTATCAGATAACCATACATAGTAGTTATATTTCCAAGTTCCACATAGAGGGTAGAGCATGAGGCTCTTTTCAGGGCAAGATGGAAATCATTTCAAATCTCAGTTCTTTGAGGTGAGGCAATAATTAAACCAGCATCAGAAAAACTGATAAGAGAAAAAGCCAAAAAGAAATTTAATAATAACATACATATCTCCCATGTATATGGAAGAGACCAAGTAAGACTGAGTAACTCTTTGTATAGTTTCATTCACCATCTTAAGTAACCTCAGCTAAGACCTAAGGATTCGGGGCAAGGGAAGAGGAGACAGAGAAGGTCTCATGGAGAAGTTAACAGAGAAGGCACAGTAAACAAATTTATTACTGTCATACAGATTTAAGTTTTGTCCTTACCACTGAAGAGTAAAGGAGACTAGGTCTTTTAATTATAATGACAGAGATGACCTTGCAGAGACAGATTTTCCTTTGCACACATAAGTTTCTTTTTCAAAAGGCCCCTCCTCTATGAAATAAACCTTTGCCAAAAAAGACATATTTTAGGAAGGCAAATTTTTGTTGTCCTATATTCTCCCCTTTCCGAGGAAAACCTAGAAAAGAAAAATCAGGTCATATCTAGGTCTATGCCTTTTCTTTCTTCTATATCCATTTTGTCCCATAATTACTGTCCCCAAATCACTGGACTTTTGCTATACAACAGGGATGTATGACTGAAACTTTACTGCTTATTGAAAGCCATATGCCTCTCCCTTGTCCCTCATATTGTAATAGTATCCAGGGCAAAGGATAGACCTCTCCAAGATATTCAGAACAGGCCTTCTCAGGTGTTCAAGACATGCCACTTCGGCATATACATTATTTCAAGCTGAGGTCAGTTGAGAACCCGATTCTTGAAGGAAACTTTTAATCATCCTTTAACTATATAGAAGAATGAAAACTAAGGCTCTTACCCAGAATGAAGGTTATTATGAGAAATAACCTTTCTATCAGGGAAGCACATTTATATGATGGGAAATATCTAATTATATTATCTGTTCTTTTGTCATGTGTGTCACATTCTCTTTGTCATGTGATTCCTTTCTTCTCTGATTGAAGCTCTGTCCTTTATTCCAGTCCTTAGCTAAGGAATTTGGAATCTGCTCCTTAAGGAATTTGGAATCCACTTCTTAAGGTATGGATAAGGAATCCATTCATTAGCCTCGCTGAATTTGGAATCCACATGTCTATATAGATTCCATACATATTTAAATTTGCTTTTTCTCCTGCTAGTTTGCTTAATATTCATTTGATTATTTAAACAAACCAAGAAGAACCCAAAAGGGGATGTGGAAATTTTACCTCCTCTTCAGTAAGGGAATATAGATAGCATCTGACTTACTAATAACAATGGCAAGTCATCAAGTGTTTCAAATATATTCCAGGTAATGATTGCATTTTTTTTGTTTTTTAAATATAATTAGTTATATGTGTGTACACACATTGTTGTTCATTTTTGTACAGTGTTTTCTTTCTCCTCTCAGGTGTAGTCCCCATAGAATTCCCACCACCCATTCATCCATGCATCATCACCATAGTCCCCTGTGCTCTTTCCTCCCCTGTTCTGCTCCCTTTTCCTCTCTGTCCCCTGCAGTACATCTCTGATTTATAGTTGCCTGCTAATTTTTTTTGTTATTATTTCCACCCAATTCCTTATTTGAGTTAATATTTTTGCATGGTGTGAAGCAGTAGTCTAGTTTTATTCTTTTGCATATGGTGGTCAAGTTTTCCCAGCACCACTTACTGAACAAACTGTCTTTGTCTCATTGCATATTCTTTACTCCTTTGTCAAAGATTAGTGTCCGTATATATGGCTTTATTTCTGGGTTTTCTCTTTAGTTCCATTTGTTTGTGTGTCTGTTTTTGTCCTAGCACCTACTGTTTTAATTATCATGACTTTGTAGTATTGTTGGAAGTCTGGGAATGTGATAGCTCTATTCTCCTTCTTTTTAGTTAGCAGTGCTTTGGCTCTTTGAGGTTTTTTATGCCTCCATATGAATTTCATCAATATTTGTTCTATTTCTTTGAAGAATGTAATGACCTTTTTTTTTTAAGATTTATTTATGCATACAAGAACTGGGGAGTAGGTCAGAGATGCCGGTGGGGTGAGAGGATTCACTAGAGACAGAGTGGGGAACAGAACAGGCAGATGTACTGAAATACACTGCTAAGGGGAGCAGCAGGCACAACAGGAGAGGTCTGCTGCACCGTATGGGTCACCTCCCTGGCCGGAATCAAATTCATGCTGCATTTGTTGCAGGTACCTTCAGAGTGCTATGAGTTAAGCCTTTGCGCTACCAAGTAAGCCCCCATGACTGCATTTTTAAAGGCAAATTTCATTAAATCCTAATATCCGAGCTCAAAAAAAAAGTTCATAATTTTCTCAGATGAACTCTAAGTTTAGGGAAACCTAAAATGATAACAACAAAAAAGCTTAGAAGATAGTGTATGTGCAGATATTCTTACAGCAAGTTGTTAGGGGAGCTTTTTAAACAGAAAGTGGGGCACTGGCCAGGCTGGCATAATCAGTGTGCTGCCTTTGCAGTCATAGAGGACCCAGTACTAGGATAGAAGCTTGGTTTAATACTATGTGGTAGCTGTCTTAAAGTTGTTAATATATATATATACACACATACATATATATGTGTGTGTATATATATATATATTTTTTTTTTTTTAACAAAATGCCTGGCATTTTCACTTTGTGCTGACCTGTGCACCAGGCATATATTGGAGTTGGAATACATGGGCATATGTACTAGTACCTGTTTCCTCTCTGAAGACTAGAGACTCACTAGCATATTTCAAATGAACAGGGCAGGAGGGAAACCTGAGATACCATGCCCCCCCAAAATGGGAGAGATGATTACTTGAGTTACATCTTGGCTTTTAAAAATTAGAGAGAGAAGGTCAGAAAAAAATTTCACATGACTGATTTGCTGGATGTTTTCTCATGTCATGAGATGTACACACCAAGATGGGAAGGGGCCATGGCTCAGCTGTAGGGGCAGTACTCAGGCGGTGCCAAGACCAGGACTGAGGTGCTTCCCCCCCCCCACTCCCTTCCCCCTCACACAAGAACTGTTGGTCATCCAAATAGAATCTCTTCTCCCTGCTGCTTCTGTGGGGAATGGGAGCTATTAAGGCCACAGCAGGATTTAGGGTCAGAAAGGGACATGAGGGGGAGATTTAAAAAGAGATAGGAGGGCCTCCCTGGTGGCGCAGTGGGTTAAGCAAAGCACTGTGAAGCAAACTGCAGCCACTGCAGTGTGAATTCAATCCCAGCTGCTGGCCAGAGAGGGGACCCACATGGTGTGGCAGACCTCTCCTGCTATGCCCGCTGCTCCCTTCAGCAGTGTACCTCCATTGATCTGCCTGTTCTGCTCCCTGCTCTGTCTGTGGTGAATCCTCTCAACCCTCCCCCCCACACCTCTGGCCTGTACCCCAGTGCTTGTATGCATAAATAAATAAATCTTTAAAAAAAAAAAAGAGTTAGGAGCATGAATTGTCATCACTGACTGGCAAATGATTATGATTTAATTTGAATACTTATCAGAAAAACCAAGATAGCCAGAACTAAATTGTATTACCAAAATCATTTATTTAGGTGAGTGTTTACTTGGGATTTGATCGAGTAAAGTTTTTTATTTCAGAAATTTGGGTGTTGGGGAGACATAACAATATTACAAAGTCTTGAGAATAAAATGAATTCATATACACTTGTCTGTGAATTCTGAGCCCCACCATTACATATATACACTTGAGCAGTTCAACTTATTTACATAAATTCAGATGCTACATGTATATATATATAAAATTTGTGCTGAAACTTAAAAAGATATTGGCAGATCTACATTCTCTGTGAAAACAAGAGTTTTAGTTAATGACAATAAAGTTGTCAATACTCAGTTTCTCTGTTGGAAGATACCGCTAGCCAGGGATAGGGGCTCCTCAGAGAATAAGAGTAATCTCATTGAGACTTTTCAGCCAAGTACTGTTTATTTAGTATCATTCTGGCCCCTGACATCCTAAATCTATGAAATCATCTCAAAGTTGATGGATGGCAGCACTTTAGGTCTGCTGGAAAAGCAGAGGAAAATTCATCCTTCTTGTCACAATAAGGCAAATAGCTCATGGGACAAACCAAAGACTACCATAGCTTTAAACAAGAAAGGCATTGATTAGAGGGAAAGTAAATGCTGAAAAATAATCCTAGAGATACTGAGATGGAGTCAAAGAAGTTACCAGTCAAACATAGAAAACAAAGAAGCTACAGCTGAGAACCTGTGGGACTAGAGATAATAAGAACAGCAGGAGAAGAGAGAGGGAAAACATATAAAGAAGAAGAACAAAAAAAAAAAACAAAACAAAAAAAGAAGATACATAAAAGGGAATGAAAAACCAATAGAAGATGCCAGAATTTTTGACAGTGAGGGGTAGGATCTAAAAGAACTTCTGAAGGAAGGAACTGAACTTCCCTACGGGGCACCATCCTTGACAGTAAGATATTAACCTAGAGGGATATCTGTATAGCCCCAAGTCCAACAGAAATAAAAGACACTAACTTTTTAAAATGCATACGTAGCTTGCCTGTGTACACTATGAAACACTTTACTATCGTTATTTCAAACAGAAAATGGTTGGAAAAACTGTGGTTTTGAAAATGTAATCAAAAGACAATTTTTGGTATGTTTGTGTTGTTATTAATTTTCTCCTATTCTTTTTCCTTTTGACATGGCAGTTAGCCTCCATTAGCTAAGACTGCATTTGAGAGCCATTTAGAAATAGACCTGGTCCCTCTGTTTCTCCATTCATTTTCTCCCATCCATCCTCTTCGCTCATGTTATTTTAGATGCTTTTGGCAATGAAGGCTTTTATGCCTTATTGATTATCAGTAGTGCCCATAGAACTGCTGTGTGTCTTGTTCTGGGGAAATAGAATAACTTCTTTCAGAGGACAGATACTCAGTTGCTTGTTTTCCCCTTGCCTTTTCATTTTATTTGTCTGTCTTTTATTAATATTACCACGCCCATGATAAAACCTAGGCCTGATGCCTGTGTAAGAGTCATGATTTCACCACTTACTTCATAATGTGTAAATGCTAATCAGATAGTGGGGTCATGGTTCTGTACTGCATTGTCTCCTGGGCATAATGCCCTGCAGTTTTTTACACCACAGAATAAACAGCTCCACAACAGAACTGATCCGCTTGGATTCTTCCTCCTCAGATGCAGATAATGTTTTGAATAAGATATGACTCCATTTATTTTAGCAGGCTGCTTATTTATTTATTTTAGTGGTACAGCCAGATAAGAGACTGATTGAGTTCACACCTCAGTGATGAGCATATTGGGTGACCTGTTAATGCTGGTGACTAAGCTGTAGCTCAGGCCCACAGGCAGTTCTGTTTAGATTTATGGCAAGACATGGTGATGGATAAGTGTAAGCTCTTATTTATAAGAAAGCAAATGAATGTAAAAGCAAATTATAGATAAGCTAATTTAAGACTAATCAGAAACAGTCATTCACTCTGGGTGGGACTGATGCCTAAGAAGCGCCCTATAATAAGTCTCTTATCCTTTGGCATGTAGACAGCACAATAGAGGTGCAGATAAGCATGCTTCTCACTCCTAAATAACCCCCCTGATGTGATCCCTGGTGCATTGTGAATTCAGCAGCTGAAAGACACTAATCAATGCAAAAGAAACTTAGCAGTACTTTCTCTCTTGGAAGTATCAATCAAGTCACAACTGTGCTTTAACTCAGTTGGTCTGAACAAAACTAAGACAAAGTTTGGCAGTAGAAAACTAGAAGTTGTACTTGTGGAGGACAGCTTTTCTTAGAGTATTTCAAAGCACACTGAATCATACCATCTTCAGATACATTTTTCTTTAGAGCAGAGTAACTTATAAAGTCATCACCATTCACATCACTTCTTGGTGAAAAGGGGAAGAACATCTCAGTACAGAGAATGGGTTCCATTTTCCTCACCCTCCACGCACATGCAGCAGCCGTGGCTGCTCTTCCCAGCATGCCATGGCTGATTGGGGGCAACTGGGAGGAGTGAGGTGAATGTGTACATGGAGGTGGGACAAAGGGGAAACTTGCAGAGACACTTGGAGAGAGATATGTAGAGAGACACACTGGAGAAGAGAAGTGAGTGAGAGAAATGAGAAGCTACTCCTAGGGCTCTAGCTTTTTGGAGAGACAATGGTAGCCATTATCTTAACCCCATTCATGGTAGATTATATGATCTATTTTTGAATTTTAGGTCTCTCTTTCTTACCAGATCTCTGGGACTTGCCTATTTCCTTGTGGTTGCCTACCAGAAGGTGCCTTAGACTTGTAACAGGCTTTGGGGTCTCAGATGCCCTGCTTTAGGCTGAGTCTACTTGGGTAATTATCAGAGTTTGATTAGAAATGTGGTATTTGAAATCCGTTCTTTTTTCTCTCTATCTCTGCACACCAATTAATGATCTTTCACATTAAAAGTAGGCTTTCTTTGCCTTGCCCATATGGATGGCTGGGTTCTTTTAGAATGTACCCCATAACATTTCGGTGTCCCTGGTTATATAGTTACAACCAATTCTTACATCTAAGAACATTCTTATATTTGGGAGGCTTCTGAGTAGGTGCACTCATTCAGATATTTTTGGTCCTCCAAAAGTGATTGGTAGAATTTACTATGTGGCCTCTATAAAGGCAAGAAAATAATTTCAAATACAAATGGTAGGTGGGTTGAGCATTCCATATTCTGAAATACATTCTTGGGACAGTCCTCTCTCCTGGGCTTCTTGCAATTTGTGAAATTCATAAAAAACGGAATCATAGTCTTTAAAGAATCTGTAATTCAGAAGTTATTAGTTCATTTTTACTCTTCACATTCCTACAATCTTAGTTTGCGAAGGATGCTATAACAAAACACCACAAACTGGGTGTCTGAAATAATAGAAATTTATTTTCTCACAGTACTGGAGGTTGCAATTCCGAGATCAGTGTGTCAGCAGTTTGGTTTCTCCTGAGGCCCCTGTCCTTGGCTGCCAGATGGCCACCTCCTCGCTTTGTCCTCGTATGGCCTTTCTCTGTGCTTGTGCATTTTATGGTGCTTCTCCCACTTCTTTTAGTGACACCGGTCATATGGGATCAATGTCCCACAGTAATAGCTTCTTAATTACCCTTTTAAGGACCTTCTCTTAAATATGCTTGTGTGCTGAAGTACTAGAGACTGGGACTTCAGCATATGAATTTGGGAGGGACAAATTGTTCAGCCCCTAACATTCTGCCCTCTGGACCCCTCAAATTAATGTCGTCCTCACAGGCAGCATACATGTACCCGTCCCAACTGCCCAGAAGTCTTCAGTCATTCCAGTACCGAATGTCATCTAAACATCTAACTCTCAAGTGTGGTAAAATTGGAGATAGGATTTATCCTAAGGCAAAAATTCACTTCCACATTATTAGCGATTTGTTAAAGCAGCACCCCTACTTCTCAACATCAAAATCTGTGTGTGATTTCTAGGACTAACATAACAAAATAAGATAGACTGGAGGGTTTGAACAATAGAAATGTTTTTTCAAAGTTCTGAAGACTAGGCGTCTGAGATTAAGGCGATGCCAAGATTGGTTTCACTTGCAGCCCTTCTCCATGGCTTAAGGGTGACTGCTCTTATTACCTCTCTACATAGCCCTCCCTCTGAGTGCACGTGCCTGGTGGCCCCTGACCCCCTCTTCTTAGAAGGTCACCGGTCAGATCACATAGGGCACACCTAAAGACCTTAACTTAACCATATCTTTGAAGGCTTTACAGGTGCATTACCTGCTTATCTAAAATCCAAGTTAACTACTTCACTTTTACAAGACCTCCTTAGGTGCCTGTTTTTACTAACTGACAGAAATCCCAAGGGGAGTTTTGCTTTTATGACACAGGGTGACAAACAAAGCTATTTTTCTATGTTAGTTTTTTAGCAGCACTCACCTCAAGCAGCGAGAGTGGCACTGCCAGTCTCCTTCCCTGGGGGTGACTTGGCATGGGCTGTGTATCAGATCACTCCTACTTTTACCATGTGTTAAGTGTTATTTGACATTTTATTTGCTATCACTGTGATTTGATAGGTCATTTTTTGAGTTTGGGTATGCTCAAATTTTTTTCCATACAGATTTTTGGACTTGCTTTTTCACTTTAACACTTTCAGTTTATGAAATTGTTAGTATGCAACTGAGGGGTAGTCAGGGACCCCAAACTGTTAAATGGTGTGTGCTCTAAAAGGGATTCAGCCATCTACGCACCCAAGGCAAAGGAAGCGTATTGTGACATAGTGTAGTGTGACAGGTTCTTTTTTTTTTAATATTTATTTATTTATGCATAAAAGAGCTGGGGTACAGGCCAGAGTCATGGGAAGTGAAAGGATTCACCAGAGACAGAGTGAGGAGCAGAACAGGCAAACTGAAATACACTACTGAGGGGAGCAGCAAGCTAAGCAGGAGAGGTCTGCTGGGCCATGTGGGTCCCCTCCCTGGCTGGGGATTGAACTCCAGCTGCTGTGCAGCAGATGCTTCACAGTGTGGTGCTCAACCCGCTGTGCCACCAGAGAGGCCCTCGTGTAACAGGTTTTTAATAGAATTGGTGTGGAGAGAGAAAGAGAAGAATGGATTTCTCAGTAAAACTCCAAAAATTTCCCTTTTCCCTCATGGGCAAATGCCAAGCCAGCAGACTTGACCCAAAATGGGAGGCCCAAAAGTTTGCCCTACGTCTAAGGTTTCTTCTGACAAGCAGTCACAAAAAAGGTGCTAGGTGTGTCCCAGAGAGCTCAAAATTCAAAATATACAGCATCATGATAATGGCTCCCATTGTCTCTGCCAGACCAGAAATAGCCTCTGCATATATCTTACTCACATCTCTTCCAAGCATCTTTTTCAAGTGTCTCTACTTTTCTCTCCTCCACGTGTCTCCTTGCAGCAATATGAGGGTGCAGTCAAAGCTAGAAAAACAAGAGTGTTTGAGATTGAATGTGTCAGTTTTAAGCAAAGCATGACTGCTTAACAATGATCCTGGTTCTCAGTGGTGCCCATTCAGGAAGTTAGGTTAAGTTCACAGCATGCTTGGAGTTGTGACCCTTGGCTCCTGAAATTTCATAACCATGGAGAATAGGGGTGTGGGGTGGGGAGATGGAGAGGGATGGTGGCAGGAAGGGTGCGGTCATATGTTATCAGGGTATCATTCACTGGCTTAGAGTTTGCTCCATGTCATTCCTCTAAGAAAATGTTTCACAGGCTTGGTCTGTTTTTTGATAAACCTGTATGTCCAAATACAGCCTCATCCTGAGATAATAGGGGCTAGGGTTTTGACAGGAATTTTAGAGGGGCATAATTCAGCCCACAGCACCTATTATGAACAGGCACTGTTTAAAATGCGTGAGATCAGTAAACAAAACAGATAAAATTCCTAAGCTTGTGAAGCTTATAAGCCAACAGAAGCAAACATGAATAGTAGTCATTTAAATTATGTAATATATTTTAAGGTGATAAGTGAGACTGGGGAAATATTAGAGCAGAATAAAGGGACTCTGGAGAGCATTGGGGTGTCAGGAGGCAGATGGATAGAGAAGGCTTCCTTTCATTTAGAAGGTGATCCCTTGAAGGAGGCAAGAGAATAAGAGACTTTGCCACAGAGAAGAGAGAATACTGTAGGCTGGAGAAACAGCAGGACAGAGGTCCTAAGGTGGCAGCGTATTGGCTTTATTTTAGGAACAGCAGGGAGGCCATTGTGGTTAAAGCAGAGTGAGTAGGGGAGAAGAGTGGAAAATAAGGTAATTTAGAAGGTAACACAGGGCCACATCATGTAATATCTATAACCATTATAAACACTAGCATTTAAACTGATCTAGCTAGGAAGACAATGGCGGTTTAGCAGTAAAGGAGTGAAATGGGCTCTGACTTTTAACAGGATCACTTTGGGTTACTGAGTTGAGAAGCAGTAGAAATGGAAAGGTGAAATCAAAGAGACCAGTTAGGAAGTTGCTGCAATTATTCAGGTGGGAAGTATTGGTGGCTCACTTAAGGGTAGTGACTGTGGGGGTAGAGAATAGCCACATTCTGGTTATGTATTTGAAGATAGAGCAGGGGGAAGGACAGAGAGGCATCAGAGGTCATCCCTTGGGCAGAACAAGTGGTCCAACTAGATTTCATATACTGATAAATTGTGATGTGGGTAGAGGAGATATGACAAGGTAGACCAGTTTAGTTTTGGTGCTTTTATTCTTTCTTAGAAAGTTAAAAATTTAAGGTAATTGTTGAAACATTTGGTGGAAATACAATAATTCATTGTGCAGAGGCTCAGTAACTTAGTTTAAGAAACTGTACCTTCTTTAGAGTATGATCCCAGGCTCTGATGCAAATATTTTATGAACCATGTTGATAATCATATTTATCCTAGAGTCATCAGTGCAAACTGATAAGAAATGAAGATTTAACAATTAACATAGTATAAGCAAGGCAGTGGTGTCTAGTAGGAAGTCTGTATTTCATATGACTTTAAGCAACTCTGTTAACTACTGTGTAGCTCATTTTCCTCTTCTGTAAAGTGTCCTGTCAGTGATATACAAAAGTTAAAGATGCTATTAAAGCAAAAATTACACAGGACAAAGGTGAACAGATAAAGAAAACTCTGACTCTTGTAGTAGGGAGAAAAGACTGAATTGACATTCCTAAAACAAAGGGCTGGGATGTATTACGTGCTGGGCTGGTACTTCATCTGTGTTTGTTGACTGGCTTTACTCAAGAGTAAACTTTCTTGGGGCCTCCCTGGTGGCGCAGAGGGTTGAGTGCCGCACTGCGAAGCATCCCTGGCACAAGAGTTCGATCCCCGGCCAAATCCGTCTGCTTGTTCTACTCCCCACTCTGTTTCTGGTGAATCCTCTCACCTCCTGTGACTCTAGCCCATACCCCAGCTCTTATATGCATAAATAAATCAATCTTTAAAAAAAACAGAGTGAAATTTCTTATGTCTTAATTATAATAACGTTTCAGATGATGGTTCTAGAACTTCATGAAAGACACTCTTCAGTTGTAAAATTGGTGAGAAACTTTTAAAAATATTTTTATCCGAGCAGGATATAGAGAGAATCTCTAAGTTTTCTGAAATAAGTATTCTGCAGACAGGGAGATCAGGGGCCTATCAGTAGGAAGAAACATCTCTACAGTTTGGTCAAGTAGAGAGATATGCTGGGCCATCTTGGTGAATACTACAGGAAACAACTGCTTCAGGGCATGGGACAGAGTAAATATTAAGAGTGGCAGCTGTCATAGCTGTTATTGTCAATGATTGATGCTATGGAAAACCTAATCTAAAATAGACAAGCCCCCACTGACCTGCATCATGATAAAAGCTAAGTTAACTGCTATAAGAAAGAAGTGGATAGCTGTTTTGGTGGGCTATATGTTTGCCGTTCAGTATAGCTTAAGGGTAACCAGTAGTCACAAAAATCCTCAGGGCTGGAGCCATCCATGGATGTTATGATTTCTGCCCAAGGTTTGGGGATCCCTCACAAATTATCCTGAGAGTTTCCACAACATCTCCAGCTCTCGGGCACCTGGAAAAAGGCATATTTGGAGAGCAAAATAACAAAGGTCATTCTTTTGGCTATCAGGAGAGGGCATGAGCCAAGCCAAATGTTTCATACCCATCATTTATTGCCTAATGTGTATTTGCAATTGGTAGAAACTAACTCTCATTGGCAAGTGGTGTGAGATGAGAGAAGACAGAATGCAACAATTATGTAAATAACACACTGCAAAGCACATCAACTGTAAGAACTCCATATTGTATATAGGACAAGAATTATTCCAGGCATTAGGTAAATTTTGTTTCAAAAGAATTGAATACCTGTGCAAAACTCATATTAGAGACAGGCTCTGCTCGTGGAAGAAGCCTACTCAGGGACCAGAACCAGTAATAAATTTAGAGTTAAAGTGTATAGTCTTGAAATATCCCAATGGAGTATCATGGCTACCCTAGTATTGTCAGTCAGGTAGACTTCAATGCACAGGCCTAATCAACTAAAACCCAAATTGCCTGCAAGCTTGCCAAAATCTCATGGGGAAAAGCACTTTTCCTTTTGTGCTTTCCTTGCCAGGATATTTTTTGGAAATAAACACATAATGAGATTTTGAATTGGCCAACATTTAGAAGTCCAAGATGACTCTCTGCATTCCCAAGGGGATCTGCAGTTTGCATTCTTTGGCTATGCAATAAAATGAGATGCTTTGGCTGAGGGAAAGGAGGAACACAGCAGCAGAAAAGGTACATTTTGGGTGCTACTCCGGGGAATGGTTGCCTCTGTATTTAGCAGAGCATCAGAACTGGAAGTCATTTTCCTGCTCATTTAGGTCCATCTCTTCATTTTTTAGATGAGAAAGCAAAAAGGTGAGGGATAGCCAAGGGCACTCAATTAGCTTTGTAGCAGTGTTTGGTTTAAAATATGAATTTCCTGACCAAAGTAGGACTCCTCTTTTTTACCTAAGGACCCTGAAGGAAAACTGTTCTTTCTCAGAGTGCCATGAATGATTGGGGAGACGACATAAATTATCCGTGAGACATTGCTGAGAGAATGTGCGTTCACATGAATGTGATGATCACAAGATGGACATAGTGAATTTATAATTAATGGTAGTTCCATTTTCTCTTTACCTTTTTGTTTGCTACTTACTGGTAATAGTGTTTGCAAGTGAATGCTGGACTATCTCATGATATGTTTCCCATCTTTTTTGATAGCAACTTGGATTAAAAATAAATCTCCATCCTCTTCCCCTTTGTGCTGGCAGTACCTATGGGACA
The DNA here is from genome assembly GCA_019455555.1 of Galemys pyrenaicus. Taxonomy (NCBI): domain Eukaryota; kingdom Metazoa; phylum Chordata; class Mammalia; order Eulipotyphla; family Talpidae; genus Galemys; species Galemys pyrenaicus. Next base: position 6,187,939 of record JAGFMF010012000.1, read on the forward strand.
ACATTGCCTGTCTTCACTATATGACAGACTTTTTATGAGCAGGTGTCTTATTTTTATCCCTTGAGCCCTACGACATACTACTCATGGAGGGTCTTAATAAACATGCAAATGTATTTACTAACAGTTAAATATATATGTAAGTATATTATTTACTTAATATACATTGTGTGTGCATCCACACATGAAGTTTTATATACATAAACAAACACACACATGTGCTTATGTGTGTCTCCTTGTGGCTCTGAGAACTGATTGCTCACTACTTAATAGAGGAATGAAGGCTGCTTACAAAGCAGTAGTTCTGAAGAAGAGATTAAACTGTACAAATGTTGATGGCAAAAGGAAGGCAAAGGGTTAGTTCATTTGGTGAGGGTATGGATGGCTCGGTAACCGTGTGTGTGTGTGTGTGTGTGTAGAAGGGCTATATGCGTACATGGATTGTCCATAATTATGTTGTATCTAGTCCTCCCTCACCTTGCCCTAGACCTTACTCTCAGTCACTCTGGATGTGTATTGAAATTGCAGGACAGCAATTTCATTTATAGGTTCATCCATGAATCTTTCCTTAAACCCTCAGGGAGAATTAATTACTTCTTCCTCTGCACTTGTAAAGTAATTAGTATCTGACTCTACCATGGCCATTTTAATGTATTATAAGTATCTGTCGCCCTTTAAATTTAGAGTTGCACAAATACATGGATTATGTCTTAGCTGTTGTATCCTTGGTGCTTTTCATTTAGATGAATGAATGAAGGCTAAACTCAGACTTTGACTACACACTCCATCTGTCTGTCAATTTGTCTACCATCTGTCCTAGCAAGCTATCTAGTTAGATAGCTGTACTCCTAAGTGCTTTAGAGATACGGATTCAGTCCACCCTCAACCTTGTTTTACAGAAGAAGTATCTGAAGTTTAGGGAGATTATATAACATTCACACACATGAAAATATAGAGCAAAGAATCCTCACCCAGGAAGAGTGGCTGCAGAGTCCATCCCTGTGCTGTATACCCTGATCTGGACACTCAGCTTCAGGACAATCATCATTTAAGATGTTAAGAGATTAGGACCTAAAAATAGTGGGGAGCCAGGCAAATCATTTTGCGCAAGAACAATGGGGATGTCTACAGCAAAATGATTCTGTTGGGGTGTCACAGGTAACCTCCCTGAAAAGCCACAGGCAAGGGGTAGATTAATGCAAATGTGATGCTTTGGAGATGGGAGTACAGAGGTGACATTTGGAAGAGCTTCCAGGGTCATCTCCCTATCGCAGTGTCTGGGCACCATAGAGTGGCTAACTTTGTCTTTGGAGTATTTATTTGTACTATGACCTGTTTTCTCCTAAGGAAAATACTAAGATGTAGGCTCATAAATTCTACGGAGTTATAAATGAAAATTATATCTTTATTATTATTGCTTATTTATAAGTAAACCTACATTCCATAAATGTAATTTGTAAGTATTTTCAGAGACTACCAGGAGCTTTGCACTCTGTTGGTTCTGTGTTTCACCCTAGAAAATAGAGGGTCAAAAATGCTGATATGTCTGCATTTTACAGATTTCTCATTGAATTATAAAGATATCCCAGTCAGAATAGACAACAACCCCAATTTTGTATGCTTCTCCTAGTGAAATGTAGACAGGCAGAGAACAAATTTACAGTTCCTATTTTGAATCCATTGTTAAACCCCCTGGAAAGTGTGGCTTAAAAGCCCATTTGGTGCCTTCGAGAAGCATAGTGAACAGTTACATTTGACATTACTCATGTCCTTCGGGGAAATGCTCTTGTTCTTGTTGAAGTAAAGTTCCTGGAGGGAACACTTTGCATTATGTATCCTTTCCTACTCACTCTGATTACTTTTCTTGAAGTTCCCTTGGGTTCTTCCAAACTAGACACAGTCTCTAAATTCTCAGTGATGCTCACTTCTAATACATGCGCTGTTCCAGCCTCATTACTATAGTCATTCCCAGATTTAGAGGAAGGGGCAGAGGTGGGAGTGGTGCTTGCTGATAGGCTTCAAGAAAACATCTAAATGAAAATGAGTAGATTCAGGTCAAAGCAATTAATTGGCTGTAAGAACTCTCACCTCCTACATAGGTAAGTCTCTGTGCTCAGTTTGCTTGGACCCACGTCAGCCTCTTAAAATCAAGTGCTTAGATGCTCTTTTGGGAATACAAATGATGTCAAGTATAATTAATAATACAAAAAAAAAAAAGAGTCGGGAGATGGGAAGGGAGAGATGAGTGGAAGGAATATAGGTAAATTTAAGGCATGAAACAATTAGGTGTGATATAATGAAAAGATGACACTAGACATTTTTCAAAACCCATAAAACTGTATAACCAAAATAATGCCTCATAATAAACTGTTGAATTACTTTGATAAAAAAAATCAAATGCTTAGGAAACTGCTCCTTTTAACATACTATCGACGTGACTTTCAGAGTAGCAAGAACCTGGAAGAAAAAGTCTCAGCCTCAGACCTGTAGTTTTACTCTCAATGATGTATTTTTTTCCTTTGCACTTTATCTTCTTCTTTCTCTCTCTCTTCATATCTTCTGAATTTTCCTCTCTCTCCATTACTCCACCTATGTCTCATTCTTACATGTGCAGGTCTTTTCAGTGTTGTCCTATAAAAGTTTCTGTGCTACTGGAAATACTTGGTATTTCCACTGTCCTTTGCAGTAGTCACTAGCTAATGTGGCTACTGAGAAATTGAAATATGGCTGTTGTGAGGGAGGAACTGAACTATAATTAAATTGAAATTAATTTAAATATAAATAGCCACATGTGGCTAATGGGTATCAAAATAGTCAGTGCAGCTTTAGATCAATTCTTTATTTCTGATATTATCTGTGTTATTCATGCATTGATGACTGAGAGTTGATGTCCCGTTTGGCTGCTCTCTTCATTTCTTTTTTAAAAATCAGTATCTCCAGAAAAAGTTCGGTTTACAAAGTTCAAATCTTTTCCAAACCCTTCCCCTCAACTGTAAAGGGCTTTTCAGGGCAAGAGAGCACTTAGTACTTTTTCTGAAGAGAAAATACTTCTCTCCGGTTGCCTGGAGACCAGATATTCTCCAGCTAGGGATGCATGGCACCCCAGTGTGTTTGGAGGTTCAGTTAGGGCTCATTTGCAAGGCATGGGAGCAGGTGTGTTTGAAAATTTCATGAGCAAAAGCAGAGGTCAGCAACCTCTTTGGCCATCTGCAGGAATAAACTATGTTGGTACAAGGGTCTTGAGCCAAAAAAGCATGAAGAGAAGGGAAAGGAGGGGTGAAAAAAAGAGGTAGTGGTAAAGGAGAAGGAAGATAAAAAGGGAACGGACAACATCAGAGTATAGAACAACCATGTGAGAAGTGAGGAAGGTAGTTACTGACTGTGGTCTTGGTCACAATTCTGCCTCTAGGTATCTACTTCCAGAAAGCCAGGTCCTCCTGCCAGAAAACCTCTGCTTGAACCAGTCACACATGCTTGTGTCTCAGGATTTGGTGTGGACTTGGAGCCACATGGGGGTGAGGGGCAGTCTTTTATTCTCTGTGTACCTTTGGAGTCCATCTGAGTTCAAGCTCAAGTGAGTTCATTGACAGCCCAGGAAGATGCCTACTATTTTTGTGCCCTTCTTTTTCCCTTTCATTACTGGTTATTATTATTTTACATTGGTGAACATGAACTCAGTTTCTAGCAACTCCTTTGATGTTTAGTCAGTACCTGTCCTGATTAGCAAGAGGGAAATAAGAAATGACATTTCAGACTAGGACACAGATAAAAGCAAAGACATTTCTTGTAAGTTTAAACTTCTGCTCTATCTCAGATTTTTTTTTCTCCCCTGAGCAGTTAGTTTACAATCCTGGAACCATGTTCCTCATATCTGGGAAATCTATTTTACATTGACTTCTTGTATTTGCTACATTTTATATTGACTGACTTCGCTGTATTTTAAATGTATTTGTGTCTAGACTTGTGGGACTTTAGCTACAGCCAATTTCTACATTATTAAGAGGGTTATTTTGAGTGGCCCCTGTGAATAAACCTAATTTTCCCCTCTGATTAGTGCTTAATTTGAAATTGTTTGTGCAATGATGAAATCTTTCTTGAGTTTCACTTCCAGATTCCAGTTTCCATTCCCAGAGGTTGCTTTTGATTACATAAATGCTTCCAGGGTGATTATGTGGGCAAAATTGTGTATTAGGTAGTTTTGGTGCTTTCTGTAAGAAATTGTGTTGTTTAGAAAGAAGGGCTGTGAGTTAGGGTTTGAGATTTTAGGTGCTTTACAATTACATGATCATTCTTTCTATTCAATGTAAAAATATACTGCATCTACAGCCCTCTATAATTTTATCATCCAATCTTTGATTGGACTTTTACTTCTCTTTTAGTCTCCATTTTTCATCACAGGAAGATTTTTCTAGAGATACATATTAGATTTTCTGTTCACAGTTTTCTCTTTTTTCTTCCTATCTTCGATTTTGGTTACACGTGTCTTGAAGAAGAAAAATTAAGAAAGCCATGCTGCTTTTCAAAATGTAAGCAACAAATCACACCAGATGACTTGCTTATGGGTCAGAGCTTGAACCTATTAATCTCCATACATAGACTTTCTAACACTTGGTCATATAACTTGGTGTCTGCCTCATAGGTTCAAAACTAAGGAGGACTGGACTGCTACATGCAAGAGAATGAAACGAGAATACTGCCTTTCACCATGCACAAAAATCAACTCAAAATGGATTAAGGACTTAGACTTAAGACCTGAAACCATAAAATACCTAGAAGAAAAAGTAGGCAAAGCCCTACATGACATACACATCAATGACATCTTTAGAGACACAACACCTAAAGCAAAGATAGTGAAGGAGAGGATAAACAGCTGGGACTACATCAAACTTAAAAGCTTCTGTACAGCAAAAGACACGCTAACCAAAACAAAGCGACAACCCACCAACTGGGAGAAAATCTTTGCACACAACATTACTGACAAGGGACTTATCACACAGATCCACAAAGAACTAACCAGACTAAACAGAAAAAAAGTGAACAACCCAGTCAAAAAATGGGCAAAAGAGCTAACAAGGCAATTCTCCAAAGAGGACATGCAAATGGCCAACAGGCATATGAAAAAATGCTCCACTTCTCTTGTCATCAGAGAAATGCAAATCAAAACCACTATGAGATACCACCTCACCCTAGTGAAGTGAGAATGGCACATATCCAAAAAAGTAGCAACAACAAATGTTGGCGAGGATGTGGAGAAAAAGGAACTCTCTTACACTGCTGGTGGGAATGCAGGATGGTCCAACAGTTATGGAAAGCAGTATGGCGGTTCCTCAGTCTCCTAAGAATGGAACGTCCATAGGATCCAGCAATCCCACTCCTAGGAATATACCCAAAAGACACAAA
>JAGFMF010012000.1:6193385-6213658 GCA_019455555.1 Galemys pyrenaicus
TGGAACTGGAAGGGTTTATGCTCAGCGAAGTAAGTCAGAAGGCAAAAGAAAAATACCAGATGGTTCCTCCCCTAGGAGCAATGTAAGGGAACCAAATAATGATCAAGGAAAGGATCAATATAAGGGGACCAAATAAGGATCAAGAACAATAATAACAACAAGAAAGAAACAAAAACCAAAAATGAAGGGATAAGGACAGACCTGGGACACTTGGTGGGGAGGAAGAGGGAAAGGGTGGAGGGCAGACGGGAGCACGGGGGACAGCGGTGATGGTGCACTGGTGATATGGTGATGAGGAATACATGGGGACTACAATTGATGTCAAATATATGTAAATTTTAAAAATTTATATTAAAAAAATAGGAGAAGAGAAAACATTCTATTACCATTATTTGATCACTTTATCTTAGTTGATATGGGATATAAATATCTCCACAAGTTTGTTCGTAAACTCCTAGGACAGTTTTTCAGTAGAAGATAGCTGCATGTAGAGGGGATATATGATCACAGAGTCTTCCCTTCCAGGATATTCAGTGTGCTAATGTGCACCATGTTTCTCTTAGAAGATGATAACTGTGAAATGTCTTCCAAGTATAGTTCACCAAAGAATCCATTTCATAGATCACCTGGTAGATTAGCACACCATGGATGTTCTTGGGAACAACTGTGACTTGTTAGATTTAAAAAAACAAAACAAAACAAAAAACAAAACTAAGGAGGAATTTTTGCTTCAGGATAAATCATATCTTGAGTGAGGTTTTATATTTAAAATTGATTCTGCAATGGCTTAAAATTTTAGGAGAGGTCAGGATGGAATAAATATATTTTGCAGTGAGAAAGACATGAACTTTGGAAGACCAGAAGAAGTGTTATGAGTTGGATTGTGTCGTCCTCAACTTAATATGTTGACATCTTCTACTCTAATACTTCAGAATATGACCATTTTTTGGAGATAGCCCCTATAGAGGTAGTCAAGTTGAAGTGAGGTCGTTATGATGGGACCTTATCCAATACGAAAATGTCCTTATTAATAAGAGAAATTTTAAAACATGGACATTAATGGGGAAAACAACATGAAGATACAAAGAACACTGTGTAAGCATGAAGCTGGTTGACCATACACCAAGTAGACCTGGGGTGAAGACTTCCCTCATATCCTCAGAGAGAACCAAATTGACCAGCACCTTGATTTTTTTACGTCTCGCCTTTAGAATTGTAAGGCACAAATTTTCTGTTATTTAACCCACACATGTGTGGTACTTTGTTTGAGCCCTATAGTACTGGAACACGGTCAGACTGGGACATGAAACAGATGAATGGTTTATAAAACCGAGTTGCTCCAGAGGTTTTCCAGATGTGCACATCCAGCTCATAAGAATGTAGTTTCCTGTGTCCCTCTTTTTCATTATATTTAAATTTTATAATTTATTCCTTATATATCTCACCTGATTACCAATAGCCAATCCAAGAATTGTATTTACATATTTTCAGTAATATCAGATGTTACCATCACTCCAATAGATTGACCAAGTTAACTTAGCTGTTACTAATAATATCTGCTAATAATATATTGACTGTCATATTCCAGGTAATAGATTAAGATATTGACTTTTTTAATCATTACGTGCGGTTGTACATATTTGTTATTTGTTTCATTTTAGAGAGGAAAACACTGAGGCAGGAAGGTTTGAGAATTGTGAGCACTTGTGTGATTCTAGTCATGTTTCCACTCAGAGAATTAAATGGTAAGATTGAGAAAATAGAATGAGATAAGATTCAAGCAGAAAAGTTACAGAAAGGCAGTCACTTTTATATATGTTGTAGGCATCCTTTAAGAAACAATTGCTTTTAGCATTTAAAATTTTTCCCCACTGAAGACTTTTCCAAAAGCAAATCCTACGGATTGTGAATGCATCAATTCAAGCCACAGACAGACCAAAAATAGTTGCTGTATCAGCTCAAAGGAACATTCTTATATAATCAATTAAATTCGTTACAGTCGATTATTCAATTCCTGCCAAGAAACAATTTAAAAGGACTGTTCACAACAATTTGTTTTACAACTTCCAGGACCACTAACATGACCTCCTGAGGACCTGGAATTTTAAAAGATTTTTCCCTCAGTGTTGCCTGAGGGCAATACGGCATTAAAATAAACAAAAGCCCAATTTAGGTTTCAGTGATATCTGTGTGAAATAAGCATTCTTCATTCAACAAGCTTTAGTCTATAACATTATAGTTGTTATCAGAGGATATCACTTTTGATGTAAAGAGATAATAGACTTTAGAGGCTGTAGAACTACACTAACACAACTTTCTTTCCATCATGCTCTTGCTGTTGTACTTTGGCAAGCTACCTACCCTCTCTGAATGTCAGTGACCTCATCTTTAAATGGAAAGGGCAACATCTGGTACTTCACCAAGATCATTCATTTTTACTTACATTCCATCTTAATTCTCATTCTCTCAGGTACCCCACATGGTTCTTTTCCCTTAGTTCAACTTACCAAGGGTTGACATACAAAACCACAATGACAGCCACACAATTTCACAAGTTGATGTAGAATTAATGTCAATTTCTAATTTGTTTTTGTTGGGTGGATGGAGATGAAGAATGTACAGGTAATGTGATTTTTGACCTCTGTCTGTGCAAGGGCATTTAGGAAAATCAGTGAACATAGATATTTTTTTTCCTGTTTTGCTGAGGCCAAGGAATGGACATGTAGATATTTCCCTGATCTGTGTGTGTGTGCGTTTGCATGTGCGTGCGTGTGTGTGTGTGTGTGTATTCTCTTTCCTCTCTAGGGCCTTGACTTTATTTTTGAATCTGATCTAGCCTTACTCCTTGGATGGACTTTAGTTTACACCTCCTTGTGTTCAGTCAGTTAGAATTCTCTGGGCTATAGGGAACTGGTGGCTACCCAAGGGCAAAAGTTCACTTCAGTGCTTTCACATCACTCTGGATTCTCCCTTTCAGGTTTCTAGTATTTAAAGATTACTGTTAGCTTTCTGACATCAAATCGATGAATTTTAAAACATTTTATATAAAAAAAATTCTTTCCCACTTTTTGGATACTCTCTACCATCTTCTATAGTTTTGAGAATAGAATTACAGTCCTGCTGTTTATTTCCAACTCACTCTAAATAGAACACTTGGGAGATCTCATCGTAGCTCAGCCAAGACAAAACACCGTAGACTGGTTGGCTGAAACAACATAAATTTATTTCTCACAGTTTTAGATGTTGGAAGTCCAAGATCAGGATATCAGGTGGTTAATTTCCAGTGAACCTCTCTCTCTGTCTGCAAATGGTGCCTTCTCACAGTGGCACCATTTTTTCTTGGGTTGGAGGCAGTGGCGTGAGGAGAGGTTAACAGGAGAGGAGACTGAGAAAGCAAACTTGCGATGTTATTTCTAATGAGGACATTGACTCTACCAGGAGCATCCAGCTTCATGGTTGCATCTAATCCTAATTACTTCCCCATCTCCATTACTATTACAATAGAAGAGTGGGTGAGGAGTTAGGACTTGAACATAGGAGTTTCTAGGGAACACAAACATTCAGTTGCATAACATCCCCTCTTGGAAAATGAAATAATGACTTTGTGTCATATGGCCTTTGGTGTCACATCGAGTTTTCTGATCTTGAATTTCATCACCTATAATGTGAGGATAATTAAACATAAAGCATTGTTGTAAGACTAAAGACCACACCACACATGAAACTGGAATCCTTATGCCTAGTATGGTTAGAACATAATGTACCATCGTCCTTCCTTTCGCTGTTGCTTCCATGCCCTCTGCTCCTGGGGGGCCTGTATGTTGTAGCCTGGAATATGGTGACCAACACCAGTTTCATCCCAGAGATGCAGGAGGTGCTGTACCCTGACCCTGACTGCATCGGGCTGCAAGAGCGTTTGCCATTTGTATCATTAGAAAGAGACAAAAGGGAGACAATAGTGCAAAATCAAAGCAGTAAGAAACTTTCATTGTGAAAACTAGCAAAACCGAAAACAAAGAGGACACCTGGGTTCTTTCTCTGTTAAGGTCACACTGGAGCTGAATGTTGTAAACCATGCAGATGGTAAGCTCAAGAAAACAGAAAGTAATTTCTTATTTGTACTACAGTTTGAGGATTTAAAGATCTCAAAGGTGGTCAAAAGCTGCACTCCGATTAGCCTTTCCCTGTTAAGTGTGCCCATCTCCAGATCAGAAGACAAAGAGTAGATTTGGAGCTGGGGAGAGACATCAGGAAAGACAACTGACTCAGGTAGTAGTTTCCCCAGAATGGAGGAAGCTCTGGAGAGAAAAATGAGTCAGCTTTACTAGACAGCGTGGCTGAACATGAATCGGAGATACAATGTAATTCTTCTCAGAAAGCTTTGATATGGGACAACCTTCTGATTTAATTTTAAAGGATATTTTGAACTGAGTAACCCCTTTCTGAATTTGGTCTGATAACGGAAAGGGATTATCATGTGTTAGTATTTGTAGTCTTAACAGAAGCCTCACCTAGACCATTGAGAGCCAATTTCTTCTCTCTGACACTTTTCCCTTACATAAAAAAGGAGCAAAAATTAAAGAACATGATTTCAGTATTTCTTCTTGTGGATAGTGATCAAGTAAAAAGTGTGGTGATTCTGGTGGAACCTCTGAGAATTGAGAGATTTTAACAGCCCTAAAATATCGCCAAGAAGCACTATTTTAAAATGTCTTTGTGACCTTTCTGGCTAAATTAGAATTGAAAAATAGGAGACAAGCACATTTTTTCTCATTCAGGAGAAGTGGAAAGCTCTCGTTACTAGCCCAAGGAAATGAGGAAAAAGGAAAGAACAGAATCAAGAAAAAATGAGAACATGCACCACATAGACCACATCTATATTCAAATTTTTATTTCATGTGCTCTTTCTGGAATACCCCCCCACACACAGATTTTACTCTGCCAAAAGGACTTCTTTCCAAATACTGATCTTTTTTCTCAATTATCTAAATTTTAATGCTAAGCAGCTAAGATTTTTTTTTGCTAAAATTTAAAAATTACTAGAAAAGAAAATGAAAGGATTTTTTTTTGGCCCTTCTCAATCTCCTGTTTCAGTAGTAGTTTCCCAACTAAGCTTGTGAATACTAAGGTCTATGAAATTCATAATTAGTCATAAACAAAATTCCTGCCAGTAGGTGATATGTGCCTCAGGTTTCTGGCTTCTAGGAAGGATGTCATCACTTCTACTGTTCTGAAATTTCCAGTGGGTTTTACTGACTAGTAATACACACATACATGTGTGCACTCATACACATAGAATTAGATAGAATTAGACAGGCTAGCATCTTGATTTTTTTAGCTTCTATGGTAATAAATTTGGATATTTTTGGGGTATAACTATTTTATGTACATTTATTGTAAATACATATATTTAAAAAGGAATAGTGTTTCTTGTGAAACTAAGTGGATTTAACAATCATATTAGGAAAAAAGTAACATCATTGATGCTTAACAGAGCAAAAAGAATGACAGTGAAGACAATAGTGTAATACTGAAATAGTAAGGAAGGGATAGCTCGACATGATTTGAGGGATATGCAAACATATCTCATTAAAACTGCTACTGATTTTCCACATAAGCAGCTATTGTAGCTTCCCTTGTGTGTAGGTAGAAATGCTGATAATCCTGGATGAGTCCTACCCTGTGAAAGTTTTATAGGAAAACCAATATTAATAATACTAATAAACAATATTAACCTGTATATGTGCATATGGATCAGTAGAGGTACATAGAACATGTATCTCCTTCTGAAATTACTCTAAAATTTGTTCCTTCTTAACATACTCCTATAGAGTAGACTGAAAGAGAGAAAATGGAAAGAGAATGATACCGTCAAAAGGAAAACCAGAAATGATTTCCCACAAATGAAACAAAAGTACGTTTAGGCTGTTTTTAAAACTCACCCAAAATGTCTTCCAGAAGAATATGTTTTCAAGTTTGTTTCTATTTATAAATGCCTCTGACAAGAGCTATTCATGTCTGTATTTCTGATATTTCTCTGTCTTACATTTATAGAGGGCATAAAATGTGACCCATGTACTTGACAATGGATCTTAAAAGCATTCTAATAGAAAAAGAAGGAATCTTATAATTGGTGTATGTGCTGTATGATTGAGTACATAGTATACTATGCCTTTTAAAAAAAAACAAGACATTTATAACTATGAAGTAGAGTGTTCTCTTAAAAATTGAAGTATCAAATCACTGAGAGTTGATTTGAGTAAGGAAGGAAGAGCACAAAAATAGCCTTGTATTTGTTCAGAAACAAAATGTTTTTCTTTCTGGTTTTTAAAATTCCCTGCTTCTTTAAGGAGTATTTTACCATGAAGATATTCTGCTTTACGTTCAGAAATTATTCACAAAAGGTGGCATCAAGGTTGGGTAGTCTTTGTCAGAGGCAGGTATAGACATTTTACTAAACCTGCTTAAGTTTCCTAAAGAATATTGATATGGAAACGGGTACAACTGGAATCCTCTTCAACAGCTTCATATATTTTTATTTGAGTTTATGTTTCACTTGAGCTTCATTGTTTTGCAGAGAGTTAGGCAAAGCTGGAATCCATTTTGGAAAATATTCCTTAACTTGAAAGGAGAAAATATCCAGAAAAAAAGATTTTTTTCTTGGTCAGGAATAAAGAAAGAAACCCAGTCAACTTCTCATCCAGTTTCTACCCTGAAGATATAATTATGGCCTTCTTGTCAGTGCATGTACTTCTTAGTATCTTCCCACGTAGCACAATGTATAAAGCATCTGGGGTGGTATAAGGTACACTGGAATAAAAGGTACAAAATAGGCAAGCTAATGATTCTTCTAATAGTAGCTGTGAAATTTGGGGGAAGTTACTTAATTTTGAGATCTTGTGTCTCATTTTACTTTGAAGATGGGGAGGTTATTTATGATCTCTAGAATCATTGCTAAGTTCCACCATAATAGATTCTATGAATCAAAGAAAAAAAGAAGGAAGAAAACCGAAAGGACATTTACATTTCTCTTTCAGTCTATCATGATCTGTATAATCCTAATTGGATAATAGAAAATTCGGGATTTTTTTTTTTTGCTTTGATTTTGTTTTCCTAAATATTATATATATGTTATGATTTTTAAAAATGTAATTATATTTAGTCATACAGAGTTGAGGCCAAGCAAGCTGTTACTGTCTATTCTAATACACAGATAAATTTCCGTCATGGAAAATAACAACTGTATAATTTTAAAGAGTTATGCAGTCATTTATTCTCTGAAAGATGTGAGTTAATAAGCCATACAGATATTTGGGGAGAGAACATTGTTGGCAGAGAGAGCCTCAGGTCCACCGAGAGATGGGAGCATGACCAGTGCTTTGGAGGAGGAGTAAGGAGGCAAGTCTGTGAAGGAGTGATTGTGGAGATAAGGTTAAAGAGGACGAGGGCAAATATGGGGATGAGGGTAGAAAGAGCACAAGGCACTGAGGTGATGGTGCACGGGTGAAATGGTGGTGGGAACTTGCTGGGGACTACAAATGATGTCAAATACAATGAGATAAATCTAATTAAAAAAAAGGTTAAAAGAGGACAAGCACTGAATCACACATGCATTTGTAGGCCATGGTAGAATTTTGGTTTTAACTCAAAGGCACTAGAGTCAGGCTAGACTTCATTTACATTTTAAAGGAATAACTCTGGCTGAGATGTCCAGAGTAGATGCTAAGGAACAGTGATGGATGTGTTGGAACCTGTCGAGCCATACGGTTGTACTTAGATGATGGCTTGGCATAGAACTCTCAGGACAGAGGTAGCAAGACATGATTAGACTCAGGATTTATTTTGAAGCTCTATCCTTTATAGAGAGAAGAGATAACAAGTTTTAAGCTTCTCCCTAAAACAGGAAATGTCTCATATTAGATCTGAGGAGATACTTGTTGAGTGGCCACATAGCCATTTTTTGGACACTCTTAGCTGAAAGCTTGATGCACACCTGGGGTAACATTCCTTTAATGTTGCTCAGTCTATTTCTCTCTTACAACTTATAATGTTCTTAGCATGTCAGTTGTGACCCCCAAAGTCAAAGAAAATATTGGAAAATGGAAATACTTAAAAATAGTGGACATACTTATACCACTGTAGTCCAGAGTAATCAGTCCTGATTATTGATGAAAATATGTGATGCACAGGTGGAATTCCTTGGTAAAGGGCTGGAGAAGATGAAGTACTGCAACTTTTCTGAGATTCAGAATGAAACTTATTTTATTTGTATTTATTCTTAGTTTTATATTCCTTTTGTGATTTTAAGAAGTACTCTCAATAAAGAAATATGAAATTTGTTAAGCCTAGTTTTATACTAACTTATGTAGTCAGAATTCCATGCTTCATGTAATTCATTTATCATCCTAAAGAAGTAGAGTTACATACAACAGAGAGTAGGCAGCTTGGGATTAGACAAAGTTACTGGGTGTATAATCTGTATTAAAAATATTTTTGGTATTGTTGGGTCACCTGGACATCCACAACTGACTTAGTGCAATACTGTGCTTATTGGTGATGGTGATGGGATAGAATGAATCAACCTTAAGATATTAAAATTGACTCAGGTTTTATAACAGCCATGAAATGCAAAGTATACTGTGGAGTGACAAGACTAATTGTGGTTTTGTATCTTTTGCAGGAAATACTGCATTAATTTTGAAGCAATGCATATTTTGAAGTACATTAAAATCAAATTTTTTATTATGCAAATATAGATGCTTCCTAAAATTAATGTAGCTCAATTACATCATTAGATGTCAGAAAGGCATTTGAAAGGGTAGGTTGGAAGTAATTCTTTTGAATGTCACATAAATTTTCTTTGCAGCTAATCTCTGAAAAGACGGAAAAAACTCTCTCTACTCAGGCATAGAATAGAAGCATTAACAATGGAAAGGTCAGTGCATAATGATGCAAGAGAGAAAAGGCCTAAAGTGCCATATTGATGAAATAAAATGGAAGAAAGTTATATAGAAATATTAATCAATCAATCCTTAATTTAAGGCCTCTAGGTAACTTGTTAAAATCTTCTTCACTATTTAATATCAAAGAAATGTTAACCAATAATTTTCTTCCGTGAGTAGGAACAAACCTCAATAACTGTGTGTTTAAATTCAACATTTCTCTCTCTTTAATTTTTCTGTACTGCAGATAATAGTTGAAAAACTCTAGTTTTCTACTAGGTATCAGACAGCTGTTTCATTCTCAATATAATCTGTTTCCATTAGCTTAGAAAATAAAAAGTTTATTTTAAAACCTCCACAAGATAAAATTATGTATGCATTAGCGTTTATGTTTGTGAAAATATGAGGAAATGGCCACTATACAATGATAAGAATAATGACAGGATATAGAACTTATTGCATAGCATGATCCACAGTTTGTAAAACTGTATGTGTGTGTGTATATGTGCAAAGACCAGAAATATATTAAGGGAAACTGTGTTTGTCCTTGGATAATGAAATGCATCTGGAAAATGCTTTTTTGTCTGCTTTACTTATTTTACAATTGTAGTGGTATTTAAGATTTGCAATGATATAACTGGCACTAGCGCTAAGAGTTTTTTCTTTTTGACCTCATTCTTACTAATTTACCTGTTAACTATTTCACTTTGTCTGTTAATATGTGTGTGTATATATAAATAATGTATATATATATATATTTTTATATAGGTCAGTGGGAGCTATAAGGAAAAGAAATGAAAAAGCAGGAAAGGTTAAGTTATCATTGTAAAGGATCAAACCTTTAGAAAGATATTTGGAAAGACAAATTTATTTGACTGCCTTTGAAACTTTATTTACATAAAGATCTCATGGAACACAGAGCACATTTAGGTAAAGGGAAGAAGAAGAAAGTCACATTGATTCACCGAATCACTCACTGATTCATTTATCTATTCATCCAACATTTATGACAGCCAAATAAATGTGCACACTGGAGCCACTGATATGGTACTTGCCTTCAAGGAAGTCGTGTTTGAGCTATGGAAACAGAAAATGAGTATGAAGTATATAAGTCATTAATTTAGATAGATACTAGATAAATTGGTAATACAATGCATTAAGTTATGCAAGTTGTTAAAGGGCATCATAGGGGCCCTCGTGAAAAGATGGGATCCTAAAATATGAAATAGGATCATGATTAATGCCTTCAAAAGCTTTAAACCTCTGGAACCTGTGACTTGCAAAAATAACCAGTTCCTCTCTTGCTTGGGCTTGCCAGAGAGGCAGTTGATGGACTTGCAGTTCAGGACCTGTCCTACCTGCCTTCCTGGTTTTAGACAAGTAACTGGGGTAAAGCTACAATATAACCTGGTCAATGAGGTGCTGTCAAAGGGGAAAGAAACTATAACACTTAACCAAAATAAGTCAGCAGGAACTGGAAGAATATGATGGGAGAAAAGTAACAAACTAGATACCCCCCCCCAAAGGTCTATCAAGTTGAAGGGATAACTAATGTAGTTATATCCAGTCAGTGGATAATGTAACGTTATTATGGAATAAACTAGCAATACATGTTATACAATGAAAGACTCAAAAATAATTGTGTGAAATCACAGGAGGGGATTTTAAAAAGGTAATGCTTGATGTTAATAAGGTAAAATATAAAAGATAAATATTCTATGATTCTATTTGTATCTATATAAAAAAACAAACAATCCACAGTGACAGCTGATTGGTGGATGACTGGAGATGGGACTAAAAGCATGGGAAGGGTGAGAAGGAAGAATTACCTAGGGGCACTTGAGATTTTTGTGGGTGATAACTATGTCTATTATCTTGATTGTTGATATTTCACTAGTGTACATATAGGTCAAATTTATCAAATTGTACACTTTAAACATGTTCAGTTTATCCTATGTCAATTTTACTTCAATAAAATAATTGTTACAAGGAAAACAAACTCATTTCCTTTATATTTTATAGGTTTCATGTCCAAAACATTCTTCTCCGTACCAGTCACTGTGCCCTGGTCATAGTAAATGTGATGCAGATTAAAAAAAAACAAAAACAAGATACAGATCATATTTCTCCTTCACCAGGAAGTTCTGCCCCACCAGAGAGGTTCACTGGCTCCCTCCTCTGACACCACCCTCTTTCATCCAGGGATTTGACTACTCTCACTCCTGAGAATTGAGATACCAGCCCCTAACCCTGTCCATGGGAAGCGGGAACCACCATCACTTTGTAATTCCTGGACCCCACATAGAGTTAGGCCTTCAAGACTTCTTTTCAACAGGCTCTTCCCCATCTCCACTGTCATGGGCTCTGACAGTTTCAACAGCACAGGCAGAGAGGTCAGTTAGTGTTTTTTCTCTGTGTTCTCCTGACTAAAAAGTAGGAGAAACACCATTAATGAAATGAACTTGCCTTAATAGCACTCCTGTAACATGGTAGGGGTGTGGTAGCAGGGGCTGCACTTAGTGGAGAAGCAGCATCATGGGATTGATCTCCGCTCTTTCAGAAAGGCCAGTAGTTAGCTTAGTTTCATAAGGCAAGAAGTGTTGGCCTGACTCTGGGGCCTCTTTGTTTAATTTTAACCCATCTAATCTGATTATCCAGTTTCCTGCTGGCTCACCACACCCCAGCCATAAAACTCCCTATTTCTCAAACCAGCCAAATAATCCCACTCCTCAGAGACCTGAGAAGTTTTATTTCTTTTGTGTGATGGAAACACACTCTGTTATACACACACACACACACACACATCAATTGCAGTTACATTCTGGAATTACAAATAGGTCAAGTTGGCAGGGATTGGGGCTTAGATGTTACATGTTTCTCCCTGGTTTCTTTTACATTCTAGAGTTTTTACCCTCATGGGATTTATATTGTCATTCCAAAACCATATGGACTAGCAATTATTGAATCTACAAATAAGATAATATTTATAAACACTGAGATGTCCTGGTTATTGAACAAAACTCAGTATTTGCATATCCATGGGGCTCCTAAACAACAGGGTGTATGACATTCTGGAACCTCTTTCTTCATACTTCAAGCACTCTTTTATTTAAAGTATAATCTTTTTTTAAAAATAGAAAAGACAAATAATAGTATCGAATAGGTGTTGTTAGCTAAGATGACACTCCCAGTGCCCTTTATCCAAAACCTCTGCTTTTAGGTGCTTACCTCCTATAAGTCTCTTGGATTTATTTCACTTGATTCTCTGTGTGTGACTGTGTGTAGTATTGTGATTGCATATATGAAGGTAATTGCAAACTGTGGGTATGGCTGTATAGGAGACACAGGAACCTAAAACTAGACCACCCATCTCTACTATGTTTGCAATCTATGTCACAATGTGTCAGTATTCAACTCATATTCCTAATGAACTTGTCTTAGATTTTAAATATTATAGGACCAAACTCTGTTACATGTTTTTATTTTCTAAGAGTGTGGCTTTTGAATCAACCTGGATTTAATTTATGATGATGACACTAGAAAATAGCTTGAGAGTATTATACAAGCCAGTTATCTACTTCATAAAAATGGACTCTCTCTGTAAGCATTAAGACACAGCATACATATCAGAAAGCATAGTGTCTGGAACGCTGAGGAGGTTGCTGCTGTATAATTGCTTATATATTGCTATAAAATACAGTTTCCGAGAATATCAACCATTGTTCACACCTACAGGGTTAGTGACTCTAAAATATACTCATTATACATTCATACACACATATGCATATGCACAACACATTTGTATATAAATATATATTTATTATGATGTTAGAGACAGACTGTTTGTATTGAATCTGGGTTCTGTTGCTTAAGTTATTTAACCTCTCTGTCCCTCAGTTTTTTTATCTGTAAAATAAAGCCAATTATAGCACCTCCAATAAAGCTTATATGAGGATCAAACAATGTCTGGCACTTGGTAAAATTATGTAAGTGTTGGTTGTTATTATAATTACTACCATTTTTGTCATGTGGTGATGTGGTGAGGAAAAGAGAATCAAAGTAAAACAGTATAAAGATTAAAAATATCAGCAAATACATGTACCTCCTTTACTTTAACCTAATTTCTGTAACAGACGCTCCTCTCTTAATCTCAACAGGGAACAGATTTCACAGCCCAGGAGCATAATTACAGAAAACACTGGCTCCTGTGGTCACAAAGTTATACTCAGGGCACACTGAGTAACTGCCAATTCAGACCTCAATGGGTGACTGGGGCATATGGTGATAAAGGATCAGTCAAGAGTACACTGTAATGCTCAATAAATGCCAGCAGTTTTTGTGAAATTAAAAATAGAGGTCACCATGCTGCTCCCAAATCTAATGTATAGCCAGATAAACATATCTCAGTTCTTCCCCTCCCTTCTTTCTGTAAAGTGATGTTGGGTGTATACTGCGTACCTTTCAGGTGTTAGCACCTAGAGTGTGAATAGGAGGTTATAATGACAGTCATATGTCTGCCATCTAGAGCCACAGTCTAGTGGCTTTGTTTTGTTTTTCTTGTTTTTTTTTTTTTTTTTGTGTGTGTGTGGAGTGTTTTACAAAGTGTATTCTCTCATAGGCTGCATATTCTTGGGGACCCCAGACTTTAAAACACGAGTTCAGTCTGTTGTAGATAACACGGCAATCATTGCTCTCTATGTAGTTTCATATCTTATTCCTGGAGCCGCCACCTCTGGGGTGGTCTCTCTCCAAGATTCTTCTACCCTGTGGTCAGAAAGATATATTGTCTATTAGACACCTTGACTCTCTTCTGTTACAGGTGTTGGTAGGGATTTCTGACTAATGTTTGGTTAGGGAAGCATCCCTATGGCAGTACTCTTATTATTCTCTTTTTTATGGGTATGCAATTGGCTGTTTGTTAAACTAAAGCCATAAAGGTCAGTGGGTTGAATCTTAAGTTGAAGGAACCAATATTCTTTGTTAATCTCATCCAGGGACTTTCTGTTTGGGAAATGATGAATGGATTGAAGTTTATTTTGCTTTCTGGTCTCTTAAATAGTCAGTTATAGATTATTAATTACATCTTCACTAGTGTGGAGAACAGTAAAAAAGAAGCTGAAATGCTGACTGGAATAAGAGAAAGAAATTAACTCTGTTTTATAACACGTCCTTGGGTAGGTGAGCTGAGGACATCTGCATCTCTGGACTGCATGTCCAGTACAGCTCAGAGTCCCCCTGTGAGTACTGAAATCCACTCCTGCTGTCTCCCTGGGAATCAGGGCCTATGAGAATAAGCTGGCCTATTTTTATTGCAGTGGCTTTATAGTATTGAAATTAGACGTGGACTAAAGAAACACAGTTCGAGGAACACCAGATGAAAAGTGCTGTTGGGAGCATTTAAAGTGGCTGAGACCTGATGCGGCACATCTGGAACCTGAGAGCCCAGTTCCAGCTTCCCTGACACCTGCTTGCTGTTTTACTTATACTCCATCCAGATTCTTTCTCTAGCATGCCACAGTAAATAGTCTGGGTTCTGCTATGGAGATGTGTATGTGAGAGCTCAGAGACCGCTCATAAGTAGAGGCCAGAATTGAAATGAGTAAGAGAATTAAATGGAGAAATATTTTAAAATTTCTTTAAATCTTGATGGCTTATAGGTTAAATCTCAGTGATATCGTGCTACCTCTAAGGCCTGAGTTTGAATGATCCTCAGAGCTACCCCACATGTGGCACAGCAGATCTCTCCTATCTCACCTGCTGCTCCCCTTACATTAGATACCCCTGTTTTATGCCAAAAACAAAGAAATTATTTAAAATTATTTCTTAATTTGTGTGTATGTATGTGTGTATATATATGCATATGTGTACATAGATGTATATATATACACACACTTATATAAAGGATACATGCATATACATTTTTAAAGAATAATCTAATAATTGAACTTAATAATGAAGTGATGAGAGCGCAAGAGGAGCTATTCAAATACTGCTGTGGGCATAATCTTGGACCTGATTCTTGGGTGCTCAGATTCAGCTGTGTATACCAATGCCATTTCTTCCTTTTCATCTCCTGTCCCTGGTAGGGACAGTCAGTGATGCACATTAGACTATGTAAGAGGGCAAAGAGAATTCCATTAAAATCTCTTTTGAGGTCACTTTCCCTACCAGGTTAGAGAGTAATGAAGTCAGTAGACTCAGAAACTGTATCCTTAAACAGCATCACAGCTGGGGAAGCAATTTATTATGCTCCCCTCTAGGCAGTGATCTTCACCTTGAGGAATTTAAGACAGACTATTCTTGAGGATAGCACACTCACTCTCTTCTCCTAACTGTGCCTCATTTTTAAAGTTCCCAGCATAGGTAATGGGCAGGACCAGACTCCTGGTGATAAGCAGTTCTCTCATAAAGCTGCAGGACGGTGAGCCAATCTCTAGGTAATAGCATTATCTCGTCTTTGGTAATTGGCAGTCATGTGTTGAATGTTTTCTATATGGTCCTCTCTATGTAGACAATATTGGGGATGCAGAAACTACAGCTATTATCTCTAAAGCTAAAAAATTTACTCAAACCCCCTAATTTTGGGAAACTGAGTCACATAGCAGATGGCTGAAATAGCTAATGCTGCTGACTTAGAAGTGAGACTGTTAAAATATAAAGTAACAAAAAAACAACAAAAACTGGAAGAATGAAACTATGTATTATTAAAGAAATGTGTAATATTTGGTGGCCTGACCATGTTGTCAGCACTTACTGTACCTTCAAATATTTTGCTGTGTCAGTGACTTAGCACAGGTAGACAATTAGTGGGAGATACCCCCTTAGTGAGTACATGTCAGCATCAACTTGGGTCTTGCTTCTCAAAGTGGAGCCTCCAGTAGTCTTGGTATCACATGATGTACCTACTGAATAAGTTGGTAATTAAAAATTAATTTCAGCAAGGTCCCCTGGGTGTATCAGCAGCCAACTACAGATGGAGCAGTACTCCCCTAGTGGTATTTGCAAATACATGGTCCCCACATGAATACAATCCATTACATAACCAGTAACTACTTTGGATAGGTGTGTGTGTTAGCTCTCATGAACAATGAAGTAGAAAAAAGATTCAGCAGACATTCAGAATTCTAGAAAGTTAGCAGACCAAGGTAGCCTTGCAACTATCATTGTTGGAAGAATACAAAATATTTCTTTAATGCATAGAAAAAGACATCTCCAGGTGATAGCAACAGAGATGTAACTGGAAACAGGAATTGTATAGACATGTGGAATCTGTGGCTGTTCTGGAGCTAGAGGTTGAATGAGGGTTACTGACCAATCATTAATAAGCTAAGCTTTCATTTCACCTCACTGGCAGGACACAAGGTGCATGTTTAGTCCCCCATTTCAAGGCAGGTATTTAAAAGGTACATAGTTAGTAAAATCCCTTCATGAAATTGAGGCCTTCAAATGGCTTTATTATGAGAGAAAATGTGGATTTGACTTCACCTCACTCAGGGGTCCAGATAAAGAACCTTTTGAATTAGGTGCTTGATGAGGAGAGCCTTTCATAAAGTTGGGACCCATAATAACATCATTAAGTTAGATAAAAGTTAGCCAGTAGAACGAGAAAAGGCTTTTTTTCCAAATCCCACTAAGAGATCAAAAATCAAATATGAGTTTGAAGTTTGAGTCCTCATTAGATATTTAACCCACATAGACATGAACACCGGACTGAAAGATTAATATAAAAATTTGTCCCTGTCTCATCATATATATATATATGTATATATTCCTTCATTTTATTTCCTTCATATAGTTCCTTCAAATTAATGCTAGGTTATATATAATATCGGTTCAATGAAAAATTGAACCAGTATAAATATGTCATAATACAAAATATAAAACATTTAAAAAGTTATCAATTTTGTTAATGACTAGAAAATAGAATGTTTATAGTATGAATAACTTGAACTAACAAATGAGTCTTAAGCAGAAAATAAAATTAGCATATTAATAATGATTAAGACTGTAATTAACAATTAAAATCCAATGAAATAAACTGGGATTAATGAAATGAACAGATTTAGAAAATTAAAATTTTAATTATTGAAATTAAAGACCAAATTAAATATTAAACTAGTCACAACTAAAATGAATATGTGAACTTGATGACTGATAACCCAGATGAAATAGCAATAGGATAAGAGAATGAAAAGAGAGGTTAAGTGAAGAAGGAGGATAAAATGAAGCTCAGCATATATTTAGAGGAACTTACCACAAGATAATACCAAGCAGTAATATAAGATAAGAGAATATGACCACAAGTTTTCCAGAAATTATATTTCAATATAGGCAGAAATATTAAAAACAAAGGAAAGCACAGGTCCATTATGGTAAAACTGTAGAACACTAAAGACAGAAGAGAAAAATTAAAGAAACAAAAAAGAAAAGATGGATCTCTTACAAAAGAGTCATATTTAAATTGATAGAGAATACCACAGAGGTAAGAAAACAAGAAATTACTGTCAATGGAGAATTATATCCAGGAATAAAGTACTGTAGTAAAGAAAAAGTGAAGTAAAGGTATTCAAGATGTTATTTCACAAAAAGAACTACAAAAAGTGATTTCAAGAAACAAGAAAATAGATCTCAAAGGAAAAAGTGGAATACAATAAGCTCTGGTGAGCAAAGAGTCAGTAAATCAATAAAACCAGTAAACCAGCAAAGCATTTCATGTTGGAGACAGACTACTGCCATATAGCAATTAACTTGGAGAGACAAAAGAAACCAAACAAGTCAGAAAGTAAAATAAAGCAGAAATGAAGTAGGACAGGAGGGATAAAATTAAAGTATTTTAGGGACATTTCTTTTATAAGAGGAAAACAGAATTATCAATTAATTTAGCATCTCAAATCACGAATCCATAAAAGGAGTTGAAGAATATTCACATACATGGAGAAATAAATGTAAATTTCGATCGGTAGAAAGAAGTGAATGAAGGTATTCCTCAGATAACAAGAAAAAGAAGAAAGCAAATTAAAAATACCTGCTGACTAGAAGTGTACAATAGAATATTGCAGAAAACAAATCCAAAGAGAGCAAATTAAAAATAGCCATATACTATTCAATCAAAAAATTTAAAAATAGCCATTATTTATTTATTAAAGTGACACCTAAAAGATAATGGTGAAAATGTTGGATGTCAATGAAAGTGAGATTTGTAAATATTTTCTCAATGAATACTAGTAAAAATGGTTGCAATATACAATATTGTCAAAGATTTTAATGCAAAATATAAGAAGGATCGATGGAGTATTACAGAAGGAACAAGTCACTGGAAATATATAAATGTTCTGTGCTTTAATGCATGTAGCAATTCAAGATATTAGATTGAAGTACCTAAAACTGCAGTTTTTTAGATTTAAAAATGAAATGTTGCTAGTATCAATACCTTAATCAACACATGAAGAAAATACTAACAAAATACCAAACTTAATAAATCTTAATCATAGTGGGAGATATTAGCAACCTCCTTTATAGAGAACAAAATTTAGTAAAATATTGTAGAACTGAACCATATACTAGTTTTTTTCTTTACAAGCATACATGGAATAGTTTACAGTAAGTTACAACTTGTGAGCTAGACACATCATTCCTAGACCAAGAAGGAAAGTTCAAAGAACAACAAAGATTTACATATGATATACTACAATTAAATAAACTGAAAATCAGTGAGAAAAGAAAAAATATCTCCCTTTTCATATGAATTTGGCATTTTACTTTTTAACTAATATACAAACGTGTGTGTGTGTGTATAAAGGTAACATTGGTTTACAAAATTCTGTATCACTATTCAGAAATGTAGGGTCCCACCACTTCAGGTATATGTTCCTGCATCCATCACCCAAGGCACCATCATAAGTCCATTGTTCCTACCCCCAGGTTCTTTTTCATCCTCCCCCTCTCCCTCTGGCAGCCTCATTTTTATAGTTAGATTTCTGGGATTTGTTTTTGATTTGTTTCTTCCTGACTCATGTTTCTCTGTGTTCCACATATGAGTGAAACCATCTTTATTTGTCTTCTCCTTTTAGTTTATTTCATTTAACATACCTCCTGCAGTTCCATCCAACTTGTTATAAGTGTCAAGAGTTTATCTTTTTTTTTTTAATAGCTGAGTAGTGTTCCATTGTATGTGTGTGTATACACACACACTCCCAGCTTCTTAGTCCACTCGTTTGTCTTTGTGCACTTAGGTTGCTTCTATGACTTGACTTAGGAATTTTTAATTATAAATAATTTATGATATGGTAGCTACCATACTAATGTGGATATTAAGTACTTGAAATATGGCTTGTTTGAATTAAACTGTGATGTTCTTATAAATCATACATTAGATTTATAATATATTACAATAGATCATATCTATATATGTATAATACATACAGTAGATGTAAAAGACCAAGCATGGAAAAAAGCTCAATTATTTTCTATCAATTCGATATTAAAAAGAAAATTTGAATTTGTTGGGGTAACTGTTTTTCAGTTTTTAAATTTGGCCAGTAGAATATATAAAATCACATGTACAATTTGCATTATGTTTGTCCTGCCTAATCTGCTCTTGACTGTATGTGATATCTTAAGTTTAGGAGTCCACAAGTGATACAGTGGTTGGCTGAGGAAAGTTAGAGTTTTGGGTCCAATAGCAGCTCTCACAGGGAAACCAGGTCCTTGTGTTTCTTGTGTTTTAGCATCTGAAGGCTGGAGTGACAGGGACCAGTTCTGGATTCTGGCCTTTTGTCATGTAAGAGATGGTCACTGAGTTAGGAGAAATCCCTGCCATCACTTACAGCTTGTTGTGGTCCCTTGGGCCTCTCCACCTGCTCAGTGCTGTAGTGACCACAACAATCCTGGGGGGAATGGTCTTTGTGTGCTCGACTGTCCTTCTCTTCCAGCATTCATCTTTCCAGCTTTTAAAGTTGGAGCTAGGTCTGCATATGGTCTATTATTTTCCTTTTTTTTAAATTTATATATATTTGACCTCAGTTATAATCTCCATGTATTCTCCATCACTATATCACCAGTGCACCATCACCGCAGTCCCCTGTGCTCCCGTCTGCTCTCAACCCTCCCCCTCTTCCCTCCCCACCAAGTGTCCCAGGTCTGTCCTTATCCCTTCATTTTTGGTTTTTGTTTCTTTCCTGTTGTTGTTATTATTATTATTATTATTATTGTTCTTATTCCTTTCCTTGATCCTTATTTGGTTCCCTTACATTGCTCCTAGGGGAGGAACCATCTGGTATTTTTCTTTTGCCTTCTGACTTACTTCGCTGAGCATAAACCCTTCCAGTTCCA
>JAGFMF010012000.1:6213874-6240710 GCA_019455555.1 Galemys pyrenaicus
ATAGTGGTTTTGATTTGCATTTCTCTGATGACAAGAGAAGTGGAGCATTTTTTCATATGCCTGTTGGCCATTTGCATGTCCTCTTTGGAGAATTGCCTTGTTAGCTCTTTTGCCCATTTTTTGACTGGGTTGTTCACTTTTTTTCTGTTTAGTCTGGTTAGTTCTTTGTGGATCTGTGTGATAAGTCCCTTGTCAGTAATGTTGTGTGCAAAGATTTTCTCCCAGTTGGTGGGTTGTCGCTTTGTTTTGGTTAGCGTGTCTTTTGCTGTACAGAAGCTTTTAAGTTTGATGTAGTCCCAGCTGTTTATCCTCTCCTTCACTATCTTTGCTTTAGGTGTTGTGTCTCTAAAGATGTCATTGATGTGTATGTCATGTAGGGCTTTGCCTACTTTTTCTTCTAGGTATTTTATGGTTTCAGGTCTTAAGTCTAAGTCCTTAATCCATTTTGAGTTGATTTTTGTGCATGGTGAAAGGCAGTATTCTCGTTTCATTCTTTTGCATGTAGCAGTCCAGTTTGCCCAGCACCACTTATTAAATAAGCTGTCTTTATTCCATTGCATATTTTTTGCTCCTTTGTCAAATATTAGTTGTTCATAAGCTTGTGGGTTTGTTTCTGGGCTTTCTATTCTATTCCATTGGTCTATATGTCTGTTTTTGTTCCAATACCAGGCAGTTTTTATGATTGTGGCTTTGTAGTAAAGTCTGAAGTCTGGAAGTGTGATTCCTCCACTTCCCTTTTTTTCAGTTAGGAGAGCTTTGGCTATTTGAGGTTTTTTGTGTCTCCATATGAATTTCATTAATTTGTTTTCTATTTCTTTGAAGAATGACATTGAAATTTTTATTGGAATAACATTGAATCTGTAGATTGCTTTTGGTAGGATTGGTCCATTATTTTCTATGTGAATTTTTTCTCAGAGATGAAGTCTGATGGTTTTTAAGAATTTTTCTTTTGTTCTAATCTTATCTGCACAACATGTAACATGATTAATTCCATTTCTAGGATGAGAATGACTCTCTTGCTTAATTTCTGAGCTGATGCCATTTGACAGTTATTTAAATTCTTCTTGGCATTTAACTAATGGTCAGGAAAACAATGTGGAAGGCATAATTGATCACTAACCTTGGTAAAACGTGACCCTTGTTCAAGTTGCTTTAAGGCAGTGGTTCTTGTCTGGAGATAATTGTAACACTCAAAGGACTTTTGGTACTATCTGGAGACATTTTTGGGTATAGTGACTGGCAGGGAGGGATGGTGCTGGAATCTAGTAGATAGTGGTCAGGTCTGTTACTTAGCATCCATCAGTGTGCAGGATACTACAAAGAATTCTCCTGCCCTAAAACTTCAGTAATGCCCAAATTTAGGAAAGATCCTTACTATAAGGTAATCTGATAAAGAAAATATACAATTTTTATAAATCCATATACATATAGAGATAAACTTGCTTTGATATAAGCTTCAATAGAAGTACACTATTATAAGCAGCCAAGTACAAAAATCTTAAGTGTAAATCTTTCAGTAATTATTCACAAAGTTAGCACATCCATCTATGCTGTAGGCCAGGTCAGGAAATAGAGTATCACTGATCCCCAAAAGCTGTCTCTTGACCTGATCCTATCACCCCTTCTCATAATAGATAACCACTATTATGGGTAATATTAGCAAAGATTAGATTTTCCTGTTTTTGAATTTTATAGAAAGCAAATCACAGAGCATATGCTTTTTGTGTCTGCCTTCTTTTAGTCTATATACATTTTTATCTTATTCACATAAAATTATGTTTGAGTTATTTGTGTTGCTGGGGAGCAGCAGTTTGCTGGTTCTTGTTGTATAGTAGCCCCTTTACTTACTCCTTCAGTAAGTAAGTATCCAAGCATTCCTTCAAGTATCCAAGGTTACTGAGTTACTCTTTTTAGTTATAAAATATCATGCCCTGAGACTTTTATATGTGTGATGTTGTAAAAATGTGCACACATTTTGGAGGACATGTTCCCAGGAGTACAATTGCTGGATATAAGGTATCCCAAATCCAGCCTGAACTGATATTGCTAAACAGATTCAAATGGTTATATTAAATTACACCTACAATTAATCATTTATGAGACTTGTCTTATTTTTAAAAGACTTAACCCAAGTGTTTTATGTGTGTGTATACATATATGTATATAGCTATATATTTCACAAATATAAATTTACATTTGGGTACTGAGCTAGTTAGGATAAAGGAAGAACAGAGGCCTAGTCTCTCATCCATCACAGTCATTAGGTGACTCAAGTATGTCCTAATGAGTAATTGTGCCGACCTTATGGATCCCAGGGAAGCAACCTCAGATGTAGAAAATGTGTGTGCCAATACACTGTTTGGAAGAAGTATTCTTTGAAACTGTTGGTTTGTTCTCACTGCCTTCTTGCAGCCAATTTAGGCAAGCAAAACCAAGCCCTGCAATCCTGTTGTGACAAAAATAACTGTAAGCTTTTGATATGCTTGCTTTCCGTAAATGTCACCCAAATGTCTTGCCTCTGAAGTCGATGCTCTTCTCACTATACTGACAATTTCACTGCACGCAGCACTTTCTCCGGCACAACTCTATTACCTTATGTTGGAATCTCTCCGACAGCAATGTGCAAGAAAAAGTCTTTTGAATTCTGGGGGAAAAAAAGGTATATAAACATAATAGCAGTATTGATATTATTTTGACTCCTCCAACTCTTCTTGATATCATACTTCCTTTGTTAATTTTTTAACACTGGAAGTTTTCCAGTTTCATGTACATTAGCATCACAAACTTATAAACATGTTTCTATTTATTAAATCCCAGGTCAAAGTAATCATACAACAAAGAACAACAGTTTTCATAGCAGACTGCCTGCATGCATGTAAATTGGAACTGGCGCCAAGGAGGTAATGAAAAGAATCTCAGGTTTTATGAGATGAATCAAAAAATAGGAAAACTAATAACAGAGCTCTTGTACCTCAGATAACTATGTCAAAGTATCTTTCTTCTTCGTCTCCACAAACTAGCTGCTTAATTTTAGGCATGAAGTACTAAGTAGTATAAAAAGTCCATAAGGGTAGGGTAGCAACTGAGAATATCTCATATATCAGAGGAAGGAAGTTTGCATATTTAAAAATAATTTGAGAGGCCTCAGTACTCTGTAATGATCCATTTCAGATCTGATCTGCCTGGAGTGACAGTTCTACCAAGAGGTTATACAGCTTCATGGGCAAAAGCATTTTATCTATAGGATAATAACCTGGTTCAAATTTTAGCTCTTGTCTCAGTAACCTGGTGACCCACAATTGCTCAACCTCTTAGGGCCTTCATTTTCTCTTCTACAAAATGAAGAACAATAATGCCACCTGCTCCACAGAGTTAGAAAAAGTAAATGATACTGTTCATCATACTCAGCATTTCTATGCCTGGGACATAGGGAGAGCGCCACAAACGGCCGTTTGGTGATTATGACCCCAACAAACAGGACACGTCCCTCCTGAGATGGTGCGCCGCGAACTTGTACAACAGTGACTCCAAAATGTGCAGAAAATAAGTGAAGTGGAATAGTGACTAAAATACTCTTAAGTTGATTTGGCCACTTGGGAACTTAGGAAAAGTAATGTGATAGCCAGTCTCATGAGGCAGTCGAGTGGGGTGGCTGAGAAATAGTCTGGAGCCAAATTACCTAAGTCAAGTTTCTGTTGTTCTACCTTTACTCTCTCTATATATGCTCTGGAGAAGTCATATAATCTTCTCACCTATAAAATTGGCAGTTTGGGGCTGTGTGTGTGTGTGTGTGTGTGTGTGTGTTATATGAGCTAGAATTGTTTTGAAGACTAAACATTCATGGGACACTTGGAACAGGGCATGGCACATAGTAACTATTAGAGGCGTTTGCTATGACAGTAGCTGAACTGACATTAGATCAGGTACTTTCAACAAAGGTCACTTGCTGACTGGACAGAGAAAAGGATGTAGTTCCTGAGAATATATATAAAGAATTACTCCACTGTCATCACCTGAGGGTTGAGTTCCCATTCGCGGTCTAGCTTCTTGCAAAGACTGCTGAAGAGAGTGTTGAAAAATATATAGTACTTTGAACTTGAATGCAGTGGACCCTTGGTCCCAATCTATTGAAGCATTGGAAGCAACAGAACTTAGGGGAAAGGTCATTTTCAAACTGAAAGCAGGCTTCCTGTTTCACTAAAAGTTGGAACTTGAACACAGTGTTGATGTAGATTATTTCTGTATTTTGAGGGGAATCATTGCATGGGCCTTTCAGCTATGCAAATCTAAATCACAGATTGTAATTAGAAAAGGAGGTGTTTGAGAAGCTGTAGCTATAAGGAGCTAAACTGTTTTTGTGTGATCATAGAAAGGTCATCTTTATGATATGCACAAGAGCATTTCTGTAGGCTGCTGTGTATGACAAAGAAAAAAAAAAGAATTCCTTTTTAAAGTATGGATTTAAATGCTTGTAAGTGTTGCTTGTTCTTGTAGGATTATATCTTGAGCTGTTTGAGTAACTTCTGGGAGTGGTCAAGCTTAGAGACCCTTGACTTTGTAAAAGAGAAGCAGATGTCACTTTCACTCTACCCTGGAGAAAGAACTGTATGTGTCACATTCAAAACTAAAAAAACTCGGAATTTGTGAAACTTTAAATTAAAATGAAAGGACCCATCCATTCTTCTTTGCAATTTGGGAGCAAGAGATATAAGGAAGCAGTTTCCCCTGTAGGGGGGAGGAGGAGAAATATCTCCTGTACCCCTCTGGGTTCTTCTCTGGCTGGAATAATCAAATTAGTATCGGAAACATTAGTAGGAGAAAAATCCAAATTTAATTCTGTATATATGGGGAGTCCAAAAATAGTGAAGCAAATTGGGATATATATCCTAAGCTAAGGTTTAGTATAGGGGGTTGGGTTTTCAAGGAGATAGAAGCGGGACTTGGTTGATGAACACCAGATACTCTAGAAGTTTACCATATAGATAGGTTATTCAGATACAGTGGTTACTTCCAGTAATCCTAATTCAGTTATGAATAACCTCCAATTTCTTCTAGGTAGTTAAGGGAATGGTAGACAATTCTCATGAACCAGCAGTGATTTGATTGATTTCAGCTCACAATAATCCACATGCCAAAGTGGCCTATTTTGGGGAGACCTTTCTAGTCTCCTGCTTCCTTTTGCTTCTCTATGTGCATCACTTACAAAACATGATGGGCTATATTCTGATGTAGTTTTTCCCTTCAATCTGCACTTATGGGAATGGGATTTCCAGTGCCAGTCATCCTACAAAGATTGTCTTCTCTTCATTTGCGCAGAATACTTCGTTTGGAGGAGAGGAGGAAATGTCTTCATCTCTTTAGGGTTATTTACTGCGGTCTAGCCTCTGAGGAATCCAGTTAAGCTAAAAGACAACTGGAAGAAAACTTACCTTCCTCATAGGGAGAGACTAGGAAAGTAGCCTTCACAGAACTTCTCAACCTAGGGGTGGGTGTTTTGGCTTCTCAGAGAATGTTCTTGTGGAAGCTGTTGTCAGTTAACTTCTGCATGTATTTCCCTTCTCTTCTAACAGTCAAGTCTCATGAAAAGTTAGAGCCATCCATGTGCACATGAGGAAAGAAGGCAAGGCTTGGCTGGGAGTACCAAAGTGGTAAAGAGCAGTGGCTCCAGGGGTGTAAGCATGGCAAGGTAGCTTGAAGGCTCAGATCCACGGTACTGTTGCCAGCCTGGGCAGACTGGCCTGCTGAAGCAGGATCGGAGATAGGTTGCTGACTGAAATCCCTCCAGCAGAGAAGAGAGGGCCAGACTGGGATTCAGATTTAAGGGACTGGGAAGGGAAATTCAAGAGGATCTGGAATCTGTCTTTCACAAATGGCAACTACAAAGTGTACTTTCATTTCATTTCCAGTGTAATTTCACTTGTACCCACAAATTGCTGAAGTCTAATAGACATTTAGATTACATTTATTTTTAACGTAGGGGAGGAAAGACAATTTTCCTTCTACCCTCCAGGTTTTGGACTGAGACTCCCCTGTATTAAAAAAGATAGATTACTATAGAAGAAACACAAACAAAAGTTTAATAACATATACACCACCATTATACATGGGAGGGACCCCAAAAAACGCTATAAATCACTAAAATGGCCCAAGCTCTCCCATCACCATCTTCAGCTAGAGCCAGGATTCTGGGGGGGGGGGGGGGNAAACAGAGAGGTGAGTTATGGCAGGTTACTAGGAAGAGTACAGTAAACAGGGTAATAGTAGTTATGGATATGCAATAGATAAGAACTTTTATGATTTTAGTTATCCTTCTCTTCCTAGTATAGAGAGGAAAATACCCTTATAAATGGAGATTCGCCTTATATGTGTAATACGTCTTACGAAAGAGTAACTTCTGCTAGGTTTTCAAAGCCTTTCCTTTGTTTGCTTTTCTTTAAAAATAATCGACCTAAAATAATCCTTCTGCCAAAGAGGTATATTTTGGGATAGCAAGTTCTACTCCCTTTACTGAATTGCATAGCAAGGAGCCAGGGCAGTCTAACCAAAACCTTTTCCAACCAGCCAAACAGCCAGAGATTGATTGCCCAGAATACTAAGAAGAATGTTCAATTATGCCTTTTCCTTTCAGATGGCCACTAGGATAGCAACAGGGATTAGTTATTTTTAGTAATTCTTCTAAGTATAGTGTGTGCAGTAAATGAATTTCCAAACTTGCACAGTCTAACTAAAGAATAGACTCTGAAAACTTAGCATATAATAGCTAGGAGATCTAGATTTCTGAGATCCTAAAATAGGTCTTACTGAACATTTTATGCTGAAGGTTTTTATGAGTAAAGAAATTTCAGCCTTAGGTCCCCCCCCCTACCATTTTCACTTTCCAACCATATGATCTCTTTTATAGTACTCTTCTCTAACTTGAGGATGTTCCATTCTAAAGACAAAGGCCCTTAAGGAGGAAATATTGTAAGTATTTTTGTGCATACTCAAAGGCAGTGTTTCTGGGCGGTGTGTTTCCCAAATACTTCTTTCTTCCCTCTTCTCTTTGCCTTATATGGTTCTTGCATCCTTATTGTACATGTGATTACCAGCAATATACAGCCAGCAACATCAAGTTCTTTGCTTTTGAAGGCTCCCCAGCATGTTCAGATGGCCTCTTCAAGCTCTCCAGTATAGTCCCATTTCCAGTTGTGTCATCTTGTCATGCGGAGTTAAGGTCAGGTGGTCTTCAGGTCCCTCTCCTGGTCCACTGAGTCTACCTCTTCTCTCCTTGACGATCCTCCAACCCCTTGTACCATTCAATCCCTCTGTTTTTCCCATTTACTCTAGAATTTACACATATCGATATAATTAAATTTGTTCTTTATCTCCTCTGAATCTGTATGGTACTGATTTGTTTGCTCTCTGGCTCTATAAGAAAATGAATAATGGAAAAATTTCCCCTCCACCCTTGTGCTATTTCCCTTTTGATCTTTGAGCTTTTGCAATTGAGTTGGAATCACAGAAAAGATTTTTTCCCCCTTTTATTAATAAACTTTGTTTGGGAGGTAAAATATAAAAAATATCAGTTAAAATAAAATTTTGTGCTTCCATAAAAGGTTATTATATGCATGTCTTTGTGTCTCCCGTTTCCTAGTTATAGGTAGAACATTACTAAATGTTTTTAAAATGGAGGTGTT
Organism: Galemys pyrenaicus; assembly: GCA_019455555.1. Taxonomy (NCBI): domain Eukaryota; kingdom Metazoa; phylum Chordata; class Mammalia; order Eulipotyphla; family Talpidae; genus Galemys; species Galemys pyrenaicus. The sequence continues at coordinate 6,221,551 of JAGFMF010012000.1, forward strand.
TGGGGCATGATGAACCTGTCTGAAAATATTGCTACATACATTAGCAGAGAAGCAATCTCACCCTGCGGCTCCACTGATGGGAAACAGAAACCTACAGCTGATAGAATTAAAATGGAAAGCATTAAGTCTTCCAGGGATGTTTGGGCTTTACTTGCAGCTAATTAACATGAAGTCTTCAGTGGGCATGACTCTTTTCTCAAATATAGCTCGTGTTATCACTTAATATTCATAATAAATATGCTACAGTATAGAAATCGACTCTTTAGAGAGCAGCAGGAAAATTAAACCACCAACCTAAGTGATCCACGCTTTCCATGCAAGCTGTACCCTTCAGCATGCAGGGTCCAGTAAGCATGCAGGCTGACATACTAAACCGCAAGTAATAACACGGTCACTCCTGTGGAGCAAATAGGTCAGGACTGCTGGCTGGATCTTCAGAGACCGGGTACACCCTCATTCGGGGCACATAATCTCCCACAGCCTGGAATCTTGCCTCAGGTCCTAACACCTGTCTTTAGTCTCTGGGTTTTTTCAATAACATTAACCTTTCTTCCTGCTTATTATCTCCCATAGAAAGAGAGGCAGAACTCCATGTTTCCTTCTGTTTCCCAGCCCCTTTCTGAGCAATCTCTTTATCTTTCTAGGGCATTGAAAGGCCACTCTGGCAGTAAAGTGGATAGTTTTAATTAGGCGAAAGTATTTTTTTGAATAAATTCTCAAGCACTAGGAAAGCAATAGCTAAAGATGCACAGACTTTCTTTAGAGCAAAATCTATGGAATGTGCAACTCTTCACATAAAGAAGGATGCTTTCCTCCTCTTTCCCTCCTTCAAATAAATAGGAGATTGCTTGTGGAAGAAATTTTCCCCCACCCCCCACTCCCATACACACTAAGATACTTGTTTTCTCTCTCAGGTCAAACTGGAATACAATGACTACCTTGAGGGACATTGTAACTGCATTTTGCAATCAATTAGAATTTAAATATCTGACTTATTTATGCTTACTTGGGTTTGTTTTCAGCACAACCTCAAACTCTTAGATTGTGTCATTAGTTCTGCCTCTGAAAAGCAAGTGAGATCATTTACACTTGAATGATAAGAAGCAAAGCAAGATATAAGAGGATGCCTCAGTTACTAAAGATGCCAGTTTGTGGTGGGGGAAGAAATTTCTTTTCTTCCACACATTAATTTTATAGAAGTTCAGTTAACTCTTGTATCATAAACTTGGATCTATGTTTACCAAATATAAAAAAGAACAAATAAAGAGAATCAATCTAAGCAGCAAGAGTCACCACTTAAGTAGTTTTACCAATTGAAATTGCTATTTGTTTTTAGCCATGAAACAAGTTGGACTATCTCATTCATCTGTAAGACTTTGTTATTATTTGTTGCATTTCAGTCATGATAAAGTAGTTTAAAAGAGTCAAGTTGCCTTCTAAAGACTACAGTTGTAAGCTGGAAATAAAATACTTTATGAAATTCCTCTTTTGTTTGGTAGGCAGGAGCTAGGAGGTGAAACTGACCAGGGGGGCTCCCTGCATAGACTATAATGTTCAGGACTGACCTGTAGCTCCTAGTCACCTTGTAACAGGGTCATCTGCTGGGGAATGGGGGAAATTCCAGAATCCTATTCCGCCGTAAGTGGGTGGAGCTGAGGAGGGAAAGAAGCTTCTGCAGAGAGAAGGAACGAAGAAAGGAAGCAGGATGGAGAGCAGCAAGGAGACCTGGAGAAGGCACGTGGATGGAGCAGAGGGACATGTGAAGAAACTGCGCTTGCTTTTTGGTCTTTGACTGGTTGGAACAGATGTGGATGAGAGACCGTAGGGAGATTAACAATGGCAGCTTTCATCTTGATTTTGATTTTGCTCTTTTCCTCCCGGATTTGTCTGATTATTTCTGACCCTTTTCTATGGGTCTCTACTGAAAGGTCCTTTGGATGTATGGCAGGCTTTTGGACCTTGCTTTGGGCCAATCCCATTTGAACTTTTACCCTCAAGGAGATGAGTAACTTTGGATGTTTAACTTAGTAATTATGTTCTTTGTCCTTTCTGTATTGTACCCTAATTATATTAAAGTTCCTTTCCATTAAAGGTTTTATATGTTTGTCTTAATGCGGCAGATGGCAGAACCCATTCAGAGATGGCAGGTTTGGGGGTTCTGGAGTGCTCCTCTCCCTGCCCTGTAACAACCTCAGCGCTGCTAGTAATAGTATTGTATGCTTGAAAGAAATTAGGTCTACAGGGAAATCAAGCTTTTAGAGCCCACAGAAATGAAATATTCAACACTCTGTTTTTCCCACACATTCCCTATACATTTGTTTTCTAAAAATATGTGAGACTAGTTTTAAAATTACTAAAGAAGTTTGAATTTTTATTATTGTTAACCATGGAAGTAAAAGAATAAGCTAAAAATGAATGAGAATAGAAATGACATTTTTTGGTGATTGTTGCAGTTGGAGGTAAATAAATGGCATCTTCTTACTGTATATTTAAGAATTATTTGAGAAAAATGCACAAGAATCACAAATAAAGATTAAAAGTGAATTAAATGTGACCACAATCAGGCTTCTTTATATATTTCTCTCAGATCTAAATGAGTTGCCAAGCCATAATCAGAACCATAGGCTTATGGACCCCTATCCCATCTTATCTGCAAAGATGAGAATTCTAAATAACAGATTAGCTCCAAGAAGAGGTAGAAGTTGAAGCCCATATTGTGAACCCTTTCCCTAATCTTACCAGTCAGACAAGTAATGTATTTCCTTTTGGAGGAGTCAGTGATGGGCAAAAGTATGGGAAATGCTTTTCCAGTATTCCCAAGAACAAGGGATATTATTATTTCATTGACATGCCTTTTGGACATGCCAAAAAAGGATGAAAATGGTTCTCTTAATTAGACTCTAAGAACTATGTGAATTTGATGCAGGGACCAGAAGTTTTTGAGTTAGTGATGTTTTCAGACTTTATTTGAAGCTGATTTATGAATCGTCCCCTGAAGGTTGAGAACCTGCTCTACTGGCTGCCACAATACAGGTGTCAGAGAGGAACAAACAAAAATGGCACCTTACATCACTGCATAATCTTATTCTTTTTGTTTTCCCTGGAATTTCATAACCTAGACAGAAATCCAAACTTCCTATTTTCCTAGACTGCTTGGGCCTGAAGTTAGTCCTAAGTATATTTTTATTTCTTTGCTGCTTCTAGACTTGCTCTATCCTGAACCCCTGCTGTAAATACTTAAAGTTACTCTCCCAGCAAAAGATATTTCTCTGCCACTAACATTCTCAAGCTCTATCCATTTCAGTCAAAATCTCAGAGAACAGATACCCTCAGATTCTCCAGTTTTCTAGATTATTATCCCTAAACTAAAAGCACCAAAGATCCTGCTTCAAATTCTCTGATCTCTCTGTGTAAGGACAATGTGTCCTTTGGTGTGAACCAGGGTCAGCAAATGCATACCTTGTGTTATTACAGCTGAATTTTCTGCTCCATGCAGTCATCTGTTGACCTTGTCGTGGCAAGTGTGACTGTCTTTTTATAGAATCATTTCCTTTTCTTGCTTAAACTCAGCTAGACCACATTTTCTAGAAATATGCATGCAATGATGTACTTTCCTTCCATTCTTAGCATAGTAAACCTGCCTACCCATGATTCTCCATGTTTCCCTCTTTTCTGCTAAAGTAAAGATGACACACAGGAAATCTTGGAAGAAACATATTGAAGATGAATGAACTCTCATCCATCTGGTTCCTTCAGTGACATCACAGAGTGGAAGGTCTCTTCAGCTCATCAAGCATTAACACCTGTTTTAAGACTTCACAGTGGCAAGAAACAAACTGCAATTGTGTTAAGTCACTGAAAATTTGAAGTGTATCTGTTAATGATGTATTACCATAATTAATACTCAGGAGTATGAATAAGTTTCATTTCTTAATGAATCCCAAAACTCTTACATTCCTAAAATCCAGACAACTGCCTCTCAGACTAGTTGACACATAGATTTAAATTACTTCCCATGCCTGCAGAGAGCTATTGTAGAAAGCTTTCTTTTCCCTAGACTGAATATTGTTCTGACCTTCTCTATCAATTTTTCCCCTATTTTAATGTTTATTTCTTTTAAACTTGTATACAGTTTGCTGCAATAGATATTTAAGCACAAAAGAAATCTGCTGATTAAGAATGTGAGTAGCTTTTTTTCCCTTACCTGTCTCTGACTTTCTTCATCTTAACTACTTGATGATTTCTAGGACTCCTTCTAAGTAGGAAGAAGTGGTTCTATCAGATTGTAAGGCTCTTAGTATTTATCATAAAATTGTCTATGTTAGTGTTTGCTTGGGTATGTAGGATTTTTAGAAGAAACTATCTTCACAAAGTTTAGTTTTTGTTATGACAAAAAGTGCTCACTAATGTCAAAATCTATGTAAATCTTTGATTGCTTATATGTCAGATGTTATGCTAAATCCTATCTATAGACTGTCTTTTTAATACTCACAAAAACTTATTTTGGAAAAAGAGACACCAAGTCTCAGGAAAGCTCAACATGTGCATAGTCACATAACCTATGAGTGGGGAAGTCCAGACACAAGCTCAGGAATCTGACTGCATTGCACAGTGACAGTTATAACTACTAATTTAAATAACAAATTTATTTTGCAATTACTGAGCTTAGCTTTTAATAGCCATTATCTCACATGATTATCACAACCACCCATGGGATAGACATCATTGTTTATTGCCACTTTAGAAAGGAAACTGAGTCATAGAGCAATCTTGTACAAGGGCACAGAGTACGTTTTACCATTAGCATTTGACTGCAGAAATTTGTTCCTTACACTTTTGAAAAAAACAAAGCTACACAAAAGTACCCAGAATGCTGCATTAAACTCTTATATACCCATCATCCATATTTACCAATTATATGGCGAGCCCATACTCTTAAGCACTACAAGGTGAATAATTTGAACAGATGAAATGCTAAAGAATTTATAGAAATTGAGTTAACAGATGAAAGAGATTTTAAGATGTGTCTTGAAGTTGTTCTTGAACCTTTTAAATAAATAGGACGTGGAAAGATTTCTGAGAGTGGGGAACATGTGAACACAGTGGGATGATTTTACAGGCTTATGTGAAGGAAAAATTTGCATGAACAATTACAAACAAGGACATTGCAATGGTAATGAAAACTCTCAGAAAAACAGAGGCCTAGGACCAAATGGTTTCACTAGTGAATTCTACCAAAGTGTTAAAGGCAAACTAATACCTATACTTCACAAACTCTCACCCAAATTGAGAAACAGGGAATCCTTCCAAGTGCATATATGAGGCCAACCTTATGTTGACGCCAAAATCAGACAAAGACACCTCACACACACAAAGAAAATTATAGACCTTGATAAACATAGATGCAAAAATTCTCAATAAAATCCTAGCAAGCCAAGTTTGACAATACATTGGAGTGGGGGGTGGGGGGCCCATACACCGCGACAAAGTAGGATTTATTCCAGGGAGTCAAATATGACTCAGAATCCTGAAATCAATTAATTCACAGAATCACAAAAGGAGAGATAAAAATCATATTATCTTATCAATATATGCAGAGGAAGTATTTGATAGGATCTAACATCCTTTTATGTGACTAGATAGAAAACACTTCAAAATAATAGAGACAATATATGACAAGCCATAGCTAACATTGTAACATCTTTTTCCTCTCTTAATTTTATTTATTTTGCAGAGGAACACACTTCATATATACCAAGTGGAAAGTACAAGGTCTCAAAAGGAAAATACATTCTTGTGTTCAGGTACACGCCAGCACAACCCCCTCAGAACAACCCATGTTGAGGACAGAGGAACAGGAACAACTGTGAATAGAAAAGAGAAGGGAGAGTAGAATTGAGAATACCAGGAAATGAAGGGGAATAGGGAGAGCAACGTAGAGAGAGAGCACAGTGGACTATGGTGGAGGACTATGTGTCCTTGGTGTTGGGAGGTGTGGTGTGATAAAATGCAGTTTTATAAATTACTGGTACCTCAATTTTATTTATTGTTTTTTTAAAAGATTTATTTATGCATACAAGCACTGGGGTACAGAGGTGTGGGAGGTGAGAGGATCCATGAGAGACAGAGTGGGGAGTAGAACAGGCAGATCAACTGAAGTACACTGCTGAGGGGGGACAGTGGGCAAAGTAGGAGAGGTCTGCTGTGCCATGTGGGTCACCTCCCTATCATGTAGGTCACCTCCCTGGTCGGTATCAGAGATCAGAATTGTGCCGCAGTGACTGTGTTGGCTTCATAGTGCGCTGCTTAACCCGTTGCACCACCAGGGAGGCCCAACCTCAATTTAAAAAAAAAGAAATTAGTAGTGCTAATTTAAAAAAAGAACAAATATTTGGGTTAAAGTATAGTCGAAATCTAAGTTGGGACCAAATTATGAGTAACTGAACACTAAGAAAAGAGTTCAGATGGATTATCCTAGGGACAAAAGGAACCTCTAAGTTTTTTCAATGGTAAAAATAGCAACTAAGTATAGTACATTCATTATACATTTATATATTTGTTATTAAGTCCTTACTATCTTTTAAGAACTTCAAAGGTATGCCTCAGCAATGAGGAAGCATAACACTCATCTTATTCAATTCCAAGAGCTTAGGACTAACACAATGATTTTGAAAATTAATAACCTGAAGAATTTTTGTGATCTTATTATATTGAATGGCTCTTGGAAAAATAAGCAAAGTTTTAAAAGATAGAAAATGGGTTTTGTTTTATTATTTTTCCACATACAATTAGCACCTTCTCTGTTTTCCTTTAGTTGGGACAGAGTAAGGGGCAGCACTTTTAAAAAAAAAATTTTTTTGCTTGTTACCATTTATACTAGTCACACACAGAACAGCATTTTATATTCCAGAATGTTCTCTTTCCCTATCATTAAAAATTTAACCCACCAGTACCTTATTTTCTTAGGACCTTTTTAAGTATTATTACCTGAACTAGCTAACCTAAGAAGTATAAGTGCTAATTTATAAAATGTAATGCATTCCTTTTAATTGATATGTAGGGATGAAGAGATTAAAGATATAATAAACAAGCTGAAAATATTAGCCATTTAAACCATATTGAATAGGTGGTGAAATGTTGGATGTATGCTTGTGTTCATTCCTAAACATGACCACTGGTTTTATAATAGCTGTAGAAGCACAAAATATGTTCATCTGTGACACCAAATCACTGAAGTTTTAGAGCTACTATTACATTCTACCATGGATTCATGGTCACTGAGCAGAGGCATTGGAAAGGGAAGGCTCTTTACCATCTGTGTCTGAATCACATTGCCTATATTTCCCATGCTTGACAAGAATTACTGAGATGAATATTGCAAGATGAATATGCTGGCCATGTGTGTGATATGCCTGTAACATTTCAAACATGATGCAAATACATTACATACTTGTCATCCTAACCTTGTAAATTCCTTTGGTTCCCAGTGTGGTGAGTGTAAACAGTAATATTTCCAAGTCAGTAGCGTTCTCTGCTATTTCAAGGTCAGAAAACCTTGAAATAAACATTGAACACAACAAACACAAATGTTTATTTTTTCAATATTAATCAGGCTGAACCAATCTCATGAAAAGATCTAAACGGTAATGTTTTCCTTATACTAGCCTTTCAAAAAATAGCCCAAGGTAATTGAATTTCTGTAGTTATACTATGAGATGATTATAATAATATCCATTTTGCTCAAAAATTAACCTAGAGCAAGGTGAATCACTTTTGTTTTCATGACTGCAAATTTTTACTTCAATGTTGGTGCTTTGTAGGAAGCGTTAATATCAAATCAAGAAAAGGAAAAAATGAATAATGCAGAATTATTTCTTGACTGAACAATTTTAGTCAACTACCGGGGAAACTTGAGGTTGAAAAAATAATATGAAAATGACATGGTCACTACATACCACTGTTGTCCTACATTATTCTCCTAACTTTGTCTACATGATTTTTACTGAATTATCATAAATCATTGTTTTTAGAATTCAGTGGTCAATAAAAAGTTGATCTTAGTACTAAAATTAAAAGAAGAATAAAACTCATAAATATCAATGGACACATGATTACTATCTTTGTTTTACCTGTGAAATGGTAGCTAGCAAGGCAATAATGAAGAAAAGATGGTTATTTTTGATAAACTTTTCAAGAGCACTTTTAGGTTCACATCAAAATTGAATGGAAAGTGCAGCGTTCCCATCTCCATCTCCAAATAAGAGAAGTCACAATCAGTATCCCCCAGACTTAAATATTTGTTGCAACTGATGAAATTACATAGATACATGATTATCACTCAAAGTCCATAGTTTACATTAGGGTTCTCTCTTGGTGCTGTATAAATTGGTGGTTTTTGGCAAATATATAGCGTTATGTGTCTACCATTGTAGTATCACATATAATAATTTAGTGCCTTAAAAATTCTCTGCTCTGTATTGTTATCCCCTACTTCTTCTTAACCCCTTTTTACTTTCTCCATAGTTTTGCCTTTTCTAGAATGTCATATGGTTGGAATCTTAACAGTTTTTAAAATTTTCATATTGGCTTCCTTCACTCAGTAATTTGAATTTAAGTTTCTTCCATTTCATTTCATAGCTTGGTATTTAATTTTTTTAATACTGAATAATTTTCCATTGTCTGGATGTATGATAATTTACATATTCACTCACTTATTGAAGGACAACTTGGTTACTTCCAGATTTTCTCAGTTTTGAGTAAAGATGCTGTAAATAATAATGGAGGTTTTGTGTATATTGAAATTATCAGTCCATTTGTGTAAATGTGAATAGTATGATTGTTGGTGATATGGTAAAAGTATACACATCATTTTGCAAGAAATTTCCTGTCTTCCAAACTGTTGTACCAATTTGCATTCCTATCAGTAAAGAATGAGATTTCCTGTTATTCCACATCCTTGTCAGCACTTGGTTTTATCTGTGTTTTTCCATTCCCTTAATGATACAACTTTTCATATGATTACCTACAATTTGTATATCATCTTTGGTGAGGTATCAATTCAGGTCTTTAGCTCATTTTTTAAAGTAGAATTTTTAGTTATTTTTCTCCTAGTTTTAAGAATTCCTTGCATATTTTAGATGAAATTATTTGATAAAATATGCATTTTGCAGTATTTTCCCCTGCTTGTTGTTTGTCTTCTCATTCTTTTCACAAAGCCTTCCCCAGAGCAAAGGTTTCTAGCTTTGGTAAATTCTATCTTATCAATTATGTCTTTTATTATGAATTGTGTATTTGGTGCTTTATGTATATAATAATTGCCAATTTTCCAGCACCATTTATTGAAGAGGCTTACCTTGTTCCAGTGTATTTACTTTGTTCTTTTGTCATGTAATAGTTGTCCATAAGTGTGTGCAAGTGAGTAGAGCAGGTTGGGGTGTGGGGGAGACTGTGGGCAGTTTGATGACAGGAAAAGTATGATGACTGTACCTGAGGGGAGTAATCCTATATTGTGAAAATATAAACAGGGATGTTTAAAATATTTAAAAATTATTGCCAACCCAAAGTCATCTACATTTTGTTCTATGTTACCTTCTATGAGTTTTATAGTTTCACGTTTAACATCTGTGATCCATTTTGTGTTAATTTTTGTGCTTTGTGAAGAGTATAAGATCTGTGGCTAAATGCATGTGGATGTTCAAGTGTTCCAGCACCATTTGTTGAAAAGGCAATCTTTATTGCATTGCATTTTTTCCTTTGTCAAAGATAAATTGACTGTATTTAAGTATCTCTCTTTCTGTACTATCTATTCTGTTCTGTTGATCTATCTGTTCTCTAATACCACACTGTCTTGGTTATTGAAATTTCATAGTAAATCTTAATCATGTATTGTTATTCACCCAATTTGTATTCACCCAACATGTATTCACCCAATTTGGTTCTTCTTCAATATTATGTTATTCTAGCTCCTCTGGCTTTCCATGTAAGCTTTGCAACCAGTTTTTTGATAGACATAAAATGACTTGCAGGGGTTTTAACTGGGATTTTATTGAATTTATAGAACAAAGTAAAAATCTGATACCTTGAAATACTTGTCTTCCTATTCATGAATATGGAATATCTTACCATTTATTTAGCTCTCTTTGCTTTTGACATCTAAAGTGTTTTGTAGTTTTCCTCATATAGATTTTGTACATATTTTGTAAGGTTTATACCTAAGTATTTGATTTTCTGAGTGCTAATTTAAGTGATATTATATGTTCTAAATTTTGGTTTCTGTTATATTTGTTTATTGCTAGTATGTAGTGAAGCAATTGACTTTTTCAAATTAACGTTTAATCCTGTAGTAATGCTGTAATTACTTGTTAGTCCAGGTTGTTTTCTTTTTTTTTAATCAGTTCTTTTGAATTTTCTATGAAGGCTATCATGTCATCTTTAAAAGAGACGACTTTATTTCTTCCTTCCCAATCTGTATAACTTTTATTTGTTTTTCTTGTCTTTTTATATTAGTTAAAACTTGTATTATTCTGAAAAGCAGTGGTGAAAGGGAACTTAACTTCCATGCCTTGTATTTGACTTTTTATAGATATTCTTTATTAAGTTGTGGAAGTTCCCCTTATTCCTAATTTGCTGAGTTTTTATTATGAATTACATATTTACATACATACACATATCCTTTAAGTTGAATTTTCCACTTGTCTATTTTATTCTTATTTTAAATCCAGGCAGTCAAAATAGTCATCTTTACATGTATCCCTTCCCAACACCAACAATATTTTTAACAGGGAAAAATAATATGATACGATTTAAAAAAAAATCTTAAAGTTATACAATAAAAATTAGTACACATTCCACTCCTGGTTCTAACCTGTTTCCATATTTTAAAGCTATTTTTAATTTTAAAAGAAATATTCTATATATAAATTGGGTGTTTGAATATGTGTGTGTGGTTATATATATATACACACACATACAATTACATATATCCTTTGCTTGGTAATTTAAATATGTATTTTGGCAGTCATTCATTACAGTATATTTGATGACTGTCATTCTTTAAAATGTCAGATGTATATTCCATTTTTACAACTGTATTAATATATTTAACTAGTTGGCATAGACCTTGTATCCATTCTTTTGTTACCGATTCTTTTGTTGCTTCACTAATTTCTTTTGCTTGAGTGGTTATATTGATAGACTACTTTTCTTAGAAATGGATATGCTGTGGAAAGGTAATGTGCAATTAAAATGCGATACCTATAACTACTGTCAAATTGCTCTCTAAAGAGATCAGACCTATCAGTAGTAGCATTTGAAAATGCCTATTTCTCTATATTCTTGCCAATACTATAAAATGTAAGATAGTTTGATCTTAAAATTTTTGCTTTTGAAAAGTAGGTTTGTCAATATGGACTTTCTCAAGGTTGCTACAACCAAAGAGACAAGAAATATTCTTTCCTTTCAATCTTTATGAAGGAAGTTTAGCAAAACAAGTGTGTGTGTGTGTGTGTGAATTCTCTTTTCTCATTGCTGTATCTCACACCCAAAATTCAAACATACTTTTAGTTCTTTCAAAAAACATGCACTTGTATATGAAACATTTTTCTAATTTCTAGTGCGAGCAGCTCCATTCTCAAAGAGCAAAACTAACTAACAGGCATGTAATTTCATGGTGTCTTATATAAGTGGTCATATTTTATGGGGAGAAAATGGCAGTGAGGCATAGTTAAAGGTCACATATTTTAATGAACCAGTTTATGACTCATGGTTTTACCTTTACTTTTTTTTTGCATTTTTACTAGGTTATATTTTGATTAGGATAGAAATTGTCTAATAATTGTTACAGTATTTCAAGTTCAAATAATCCCTTATCCAATGTGCTGCTTTCTCCAAAATTAAAAACAAGTGAATTTTTACATGCTTGGGAGGAGATAGGGAAAAAAGATGGGAGATAGTGAGAGTTAAAAGATATAGAAAGAGGTTACAAAACAAAATGAGAAATGGTTTAAGGGGAAAAAGCTTAGGTCTCTATTTTTATTAGATTCTCTAGTGCTAACATCCTATTGAGGAGAAAAGGTTCCTTTTTTCTCAGAAAAAAAGGAAATGTGTCCTGTGTTCCAGAATTATAGTCCGTACTGTATTTTTTCCTATAATATTATTTATCTGTTAGATTTCATTAGATTCACTATGTCCGTACTCCTGACTTTATGGAATGCTACATAAACAAAGTAGTAGTCAGTGATATTAGTAATGATTGTTCAACTCATTCTCCAATTCTGACTTCCAGCTCTCCCTTCAGATTTTTGGGTGCCGTGGAACCTCTGCCCTGGTGATTTTCAGAAAAGTTACCTTGTAATTTTTAATCATATTTAAACAACTTGCAATTCCCATTTACCCAGGACAGATGACTACAGAGTTTCATTGTGTTCCTGTGAATTTCTCCAGACTAGTTGGGAGACATCTATATGATAGGCCTGTATGCTATTTTATTTAATCATCACAATATCCTTATGAAGTGAGTTTTGTTATCCAGATTTTATAGATTAAGAAAGTAAATTATTGAGACCAAAGGTATTGGCTAGGGCTGCATAGATTGACTCACCAAAGCAGAGATTTGAGCAGTTATTCTACCACACTTTTTCTCATTCGTCAATGTTTGTGGTCCCCTGAGATAATGTACATAAAAAATCAGCAGGTTAGTGATATTGGGGAATTGCTTATCAGTGCTCAGTGATAGAGCATGTATGTTTGTCTGACTTTTATTTCCTCTAAAATAGAAGAAATAGAAGTGAACAATTAACTAAATAAAGTTAAAACCAGACTTATGAAGAGATGTAAGGAATAAAGAATATCGATATCCCCCACAACGCAGCTTAAAAAATAAAACACTACAGTAGAATTTAAGCCCCATCCTGTAAACTTCCCTGTTCTTTACACCCCTCCCCTTGTAGTTACCTTTCTGCAAGGACAACCACTGTTCAGATTTGAGGTTTATCATTCTAATTTATTTCTCTAATTCCTAACTAATATGCAGTAGTAGCTTTAGTTTTTAAAATTTCTATATACATTCCAACATGCTTTATACAGTCATTGGCAACCTACCTTTTATTTGGCCAAACTTCTTTTTTTTTTAATAGATTCATAGATGTTTGCAAGTATATATCTAGATTTTTAAAGGAAGACATCTAAAATAGCCTTCTGCAATATTGATAGTAAAAATAATACTTGACTTTATGAACTGTGCTTGGAAATCGAGCATGTTTATTTTTGCATATTTGTTTAACCTTTGCAATAGTGGGAGATATATATTATTATTGCTAAAGCACAGAAAGTTTAAGTTCCTGACCAAAAATAACAGTTCATCAATAGTGGGTTGAAATTCCAAAACCAGTATTATAACTCCAATTCTATGATTTTACACTGACTACTAAATTCCAACTTTTATCTCAATTAATTTTTTTCACGATCAAGTCTCTCAACTTCTGACCATGGGCCACTGTTCTAAAACAAGAAACAGTGACCCCCATGTGCACAGTAGCTGCCTCAGTAATGCAGCCCCTAAGGTTACCCTCTCCCCACTGCCTCTAGCTTACAGAGTTAATTGCCTTTTACCATTATTCTGCTTTGTAGTGACTTTTAGTATCACCCAGAGCTCCTGTTTCCTGAGATAGCCCACCTACCTATAGGGAGAAATAATGACTCCTTGGATCCATCCCCCAAGTAAAACACAGGCCAGCTGAGCACCACACTCGAGGATTGAGACGATGCCATAGAAAAATGTAATAGGCCTTCACAAACCAACCAATGGCCTAATTGTTAAGTAAAATTGCTGTGTCTTACAATTACTACCATTACAAACTATCCACTAAAGAGCAGCCACTGCCTCCCTCTTGACTCTTTCATTAGCACAATACTCCCACATTAGTACTCAATTATAAACAAGCCCTATCCAAATTTACATTACTCTCCAAATTACATACACAGACTGATTACTGTTTCTTAAAAGAGCAAAAGCTACATGAGCACTAAATACTCCTTTCCTTTCAGTGTGTTGTAGTTTCATAGTCAGACCCTTTTGAATATGTGGCAACAGCCTTTTAACTCCGTCTGCGGAAACATGCACTGTACTTGGAATGTTTCTTTTAAAGCCAGAATTCAAGAACAACAGAGCTTAAAGACATGTTTATTCTGTTCTATCTTTGAGACTTATAGGAAACCTTTCTTTTTCTGTTGTCTCTCCCTTCTCGTTCTTTCCTGTTTTTTAATAGTTTGGTCCTTCTCTCTTTCTGATTCTCTTTTTTACTTCTCAATAGTATTTTCTTTTCATGTGCTGTTTTAGCATTTCATCCACTTTGAGCCTTACTAAGTGAGTTTCTTTTCTGTCTGATGATGTCTTTCTCTCCACTCTGCAGGATCTCCTGTTGTGTCCTAAAATTTGGCTTGTAACTGTTGGGCCTGGGTTCGCCCAGCCCCCATAGTGGATGATTCTTCTTCACTTTGGTGCCCCAGGCTATCTTTTACTTTCTCAGATTCCTGGTTCTTCTCAAATTCTTTGTGAGAATCACTCTGCCTGAGAATCTTTAGAATCACCAGACATTTATTTGTCTCTTAGGTTTCATTACAAGATGAAGAAATGTCAAATACACAAAGAAGTCTATCAACTCTTTCTGTAAGGAGGAAGAAGCTTGTATTTAGTATGAGTCCTGTTCTTTCCTCTTGAAATGCATCTACTTTTTCACTTACTTGTGGTGTTTCATTTGCTGCTCCAGGAACGTGCCCAAACTTGGAGCTGAGACATCTTGACCCCTTTCAGTAACTTCTGTTGACTGTTTGAATACTCCTACTTGCTCAAACAGGGTTTCTCTAATATGTAGTAATTATGAATTTTCATCTGAAGTTCTTTTCAGTATGGTATGTTTTTCAGTTACAATCTAAGACATCATTTTCGATTTTTCATCCTCCAATTGGAAAGCAGCCATTCTTATTTATTAAAATAAAATTTAAAAATTATTATAAACAGCATTATTGCTATTTACTTTAAAATACTCTAATAGTTCCACTGCATTTAACATATTGTCTGAATTTTCAGTCATGCTCTCTTAAGATTCTGCGTGATACAGGGCCTTGGTACACTAATGTCATCTAGGACTATTCTGCTCTTGCTCTTCATATGCACCAACCACACTGATCTTAAAGTTCTCTCAGTTCCCCAGGTTTACTTCTGCCTTAAGGCCTTTGTATTCCCTCTGCCTGGGAGGGTCTTTTCCCAGATCTTAGAAAAGATGACTTCTCGTCTATAATATGTTAATTCAAATCTCATCCATCCCTTTCCAGGTCTTCCTAATATATACTACAGGTTCAATACATACTATTAAATCAACCAGAATTGCCAATGCATTTAGCTTCTAGATAGCATATATTCTGCTTTCGTTGCAAATGATGACATCATCTGATGTATATGCTAAGTGAAAATATTCATCAGAAAGTTTCTGAGCTAGGAGGCAGGAAGGCCATTGGGATCGTCTCCAGCACTATCTCATGGTCTTATCATATCATGTACTTCCTCAGTCATTCATTTCCTGGAAGTCTCTAGCCTCATACATGGTATTTCAGTTTGATAAAAAAAATTCCTAAAGTGACAGTATCCACTTTTAAATATCACAAGCACCTTCATGGTATCCATGAAGAGGCAATCATGGTATCAGGAAGAGGCAATGTTTTTTTATTAACATTTTGTTTATTTATATATATTTGACATCAATTGTACTCCCCATGTATTCCCCATCACCATATCACCAGTGCACCATCACCTCAGTCCTCTGTGCTCCCATCTGCCCTTAACATTCTTCCCTCCCCACCAAGTGTCCCCAATTTGTCCTTCTCTTTTCATTTTTTGTTTTTGTGTCTTTATTGTTATTGTTCTTATTCCTTTCCTTGATCCTTATTTGGTTCCCTTACATTCCTCCTAGGGGAGGAGCCATCTGGTATTTTTCTTTTGCCTTCTGACTTACTTTGCTGAGCATAATCCCTTCCAGTTCCATCTATGTTCCTATGAATGCGTCTAGTTTCTCATTTCTGATTGCTGAATAGTATTCCATCATGTATATGTACCACAGCTTCCCGATCCACTCATCTGTTTTTGGGCATTTAGGTTGTTTCCAAGTCTAACCTATTGTAAAGACTGCTGCTATAAACATAGGGGTGCAGGTATTCTTTTGAATCAGTGTATTTGTGTCTTTTGGGTATATTCCTAGGAGTGGGATTGCTGGATCATATGAAAGTTCCATTCTTGGTAGATTGAGGAACTGCCATACTGAAGAGGCAATGGTTTTGATAATGCTGGGATATCAATTATTTCTTTCTCTGTCCATCATACAGCTTCTAGAGTATTCATCACAAAGTAAAAAGTAAGTATTCATGGAGCAGACTCAGTGATAACATTGTCCTATCTTGCTTTTTCTTGCCCTGTTTAAGATTGATCAGTATTTCTTCATGTTACAGCATTTTAACTCAAGAAAAAGGTATTGAGTATTTTGTATTTGATAACATATTTTCAGCGACTCAAAATCAACTTGTCCGCCAGTACTGCTTATAGGATGGAAACAATACAAAAACAACTTTTTATTTATCTACTTAGGCATGGTTTATTTAGTTCTGCACATGCACCGATTTGACAAGTGGTAACTCCTAAGTTCTTGCTTTTCATCCTAGGCACTTGGATATTTGAGTGAAACACATCAAGCTAGCCACAAAATCAACTTAGGATTTTAGGTACATTGGGAAGGACATAATCATACTTCCCTCATTCCATGTGATAATCCTTTTGATCCAACCCAAAATAGAATTGGCCTTTTCTTTCCTGTTTCTGTCAACAGCTATTTTTGCAAGATTTTCATTACTTCTTAATTGTTCAAACTTCCTATCTTCATTTTTCTTGTTAAGGACCGATTTTACAAATGAGTTCATTATCTCTACCGTTTTAGACTCATCATTAATTTCATGCTCCTCATTTATTAGTGGACCTATTTTCTCTTTGGTTTTTCTTTTCTTGCTGCAGTATTTGTAAAATGCCCTTGTTTTCTTTGAGTCTGCTTTAGTTACTTTATTGTGCTTGCCTTATATTTCTGGAAACTTTCCTATGTTTAATTGATGTATCTCTCTTTTTATTCCAAATAGTATTTTTTTTTGCTCCATTGACTTTAATATAAGGTGTTAAAAGGCGATTATATTTACACTTCATATTTGCACACCTCATTCTTCAAATACATTTTAAATCTGCTTTAGTCTACTTAAAATATCAATAGAAAGAGTACTAGAAGAAAGAAAATAGATAATTCTACATCTTATAAATGTGTTAACTCTAGACAATAAATTTCTTTAATTTGTGAAGTGATTCATAGTAGTTTTACTGTCAGGGTGATGCACAGAACATTATTTGATTGTATCTTTGGGTAGGATACCTGCACATAGTCAATGTTTAGAATTGCAACTGCTAAACTTGTATGTATTTGAGTAAAGATGTAGAGAGGAAGGAAATGTGTAGAGCAAAGGTAAACTTCATGCATACAGATAAGGGAAACTGGTTCTGGACTATGCATATTCCTGAATCATCTTGACCAAGTCTTGCTCTTTCTTTCTGCTAGAATTACCTATCTCCATTTTGATTATTTATGTTCACTTAGAAGCATGGGGATGAAGGTAGGAAAGGGAGAGGCATGCATTTGCCTGTTCAGCACCTTGGGAGAATCTATACAATAAAAAAAATATTGTAATCTGTGACTCCTACTATCATAGAACAGGGCACTGGATTAGGAATCAGGAGGCCTGGGGTTTTATTGCAAGTTTTCTATTATTTGACTTCTTGGAAAATAAGCTTTCTCATTTTTAAAATGTGGGAGTTGAACTGGGCGATAGCCAAGATTCTCTTTCTAAGTGCTCTAGATGATTTTTAAAATTCAGACCTATTAAGTCATTCACTGGGAGGTTTATGTTTTCCAGTCATCAGTTTATATTAAATACTTTGTCTCTAGAGAAGTCTGACCGCTCTGTACACCACATCCATGCAGTACATAAAGCAGGTCCTAGACACCGGCGTATATTTGAAGTTAATACCCAGGGCTGCTATTTGCCTGACCCTCCACTAATTTTGTTTTTATTCCAGTTTCATTTAGCTTTAAACTCTTGGTTTTGAGGTCTGAATTGGAGCTGGCCTTTAGCAGGGGCTCTCTGTGACTTACGGCCCTTGTTTTCTTGTGAACTGAGTCACACCTATGACTCTGTCCAATGTGCTGCATGGATGGGGACTCTCAGTAGTAGCTGTAGAGCTAAACAACCCAATCTCTGCTATTCCAAACTAACTAGTTACTGCCACTCACTGATCCTTAGAAGAGTGCATCAAATTAATATTTTGTCCTTGGAAAAGTTTTCTGTGACTCATAACTTTGTCATTTGTAAGAATTACTAACCTATTTCACCGTAACTGCTATGAAAAATCAAATGAAAGAACTTCTGTGAAATTTCTTTGTAAAATATCTTAGGTGTCCCTATGTGCATTTTAAAATAATAGCTTTTCTGACACTGTGCCTTGTTCTTTTTAAAGTTCCTTGCTTTTTTTGTTTTACATGTACTCTCACACCTCTCCCACTCCTTGAAATCATCTATTTTTTTTTTCCAATCTGGTAGACTCCTACTCATTCCTCAAGACCCTGCACAAAGTTTATCTCCTATGTGCAGCCTTCCTGTCTCTTCTGGGCAGATTAAACTACATCCTCAAACCATGCTTTCTTTGTGCTTTGTTTATACCTGTCGTCATAATTATAACAGGAGAGTGCAGCAGTCCCAGAGAGTACAGGTTTTGAGTATTTTCTGTGTGGTCACATTATACATGCCTTACCTCTTTTTACCTTGAACCAACAAGATCTAGAAACAGGGAACTTATATTAAGTTCAATGTCTGGGTGGGAAACTGGGGCCAAATAACTGCCTGAAGATTATGTAGTTAGAAAGGGTCTGTACCGGGCCTCCCCTGGTGGCGCAGTGGGTTAAGCAACACACTATGAAGCAGACCGCAGCCACTGCAACACGAGTTCGATCCCTGCTGCCGGCCAGGGTGGGGACCCACATGGTGCGGCAGACCTCTCCTGCTGTGCCCGCTGCTCCCCTCAG
>JAGFMF010012000.1:6240760-6427808 GCA_019455555.1 Galemys pyrenaicus
GCTCTCTGTGGTGAATCCTCTCACCACCCCCCACACCTCTGGCCTGTGCCCCAGTGCTTGTATGCATAAATAAATAAATCTTTAAAAAAAAAAAAAAAAAAAAGAAAGGGTCTGTACCAAGACCAGAATCCAAGCATTAGTCTTTCTACGCTACCATATAACCATCCTCACACAAGGACTGTTGGAATCTGCATGAACAGTTAGGACTAAGGATGAATGCTCTGCCCTCATCCAGAACATCATTCAAGCTCACTATCATAATTTTGCAGTGCTAGATTTTCTGGTCTGTATGTTTTAATAGTCTACTTTTTGCTGTTCTACTTTTTAGAGTACTTGCTTTCTTGCAAAGAGTAGGACTTTTTAATAATATTCTTGTTCAAGTTTTTAGTCTCTGTTTGGAATTCTTCCCAGTTTATACCACATTCAGAACTGTTTGTTTTTTAAAATTTATTTTTAATATTTAATTCAAAAAACTATTTAATTTTATTTTTAAGGAGCTTTGGCCCACCTTCATATAGTCACATCTTGATTCAACCTTTGTCTGATGTAGTTCAGCACTGTGTGTGAGGGGCTCTCTGTTGTGATAGGAGGAGTTATAGAATCTTCTGGATTTTGGACAGAGAGAAAGCAGCTTTAGGTTAACATTAGTCTTCAAAAAGGTGCTCTCTGAATGACAGTCCTAGCTAGCCGTTATACTTCCCATGAGGTACTGTGGTTTTATGAAACAATGGCCATTTGCCTCTTATTCCCAGCTGGATTTAAATTTGACTCTTACCCATTTTATGTCTACTTTGTGACAGTTCACAATTCATCATTTGTAAACATTTAGATTTTGTCTCCATTCATGCCAGACAGCTATACTGTTCATGGCATCTTTAAATGTTGCCCTGCTCCTAAGTACTGGCTTGTCAGGAAAGAATGAGTCAATACATTACTAATTTCTGAGAATAGTATATAATAATTCTTGATCAAGTAGAAAATGCACTTCAATTATTCATATAAAATGTACTCTAAGGAAAAGAATGTTAGTCAAATTGGTAAATTTATAGAGATTTTATATAATTTGTAACTTCAACATGTAGATTGTAATCATTTTCATTTTGTGTGTGTGTGTGTGTATCTATTGGAATTTATAGTGGTCTTAAGTATTCCATAAATTTTGCTCATCAAAACAAATGCTTTTCTGATCCCTGTGGTATTAAGGAAAGAGAAACCTCATATTTGAGAAAGATTTCAATAATAAGAATTGAACTAGAAAGAGGTTCATTATGGAATTAAATTAGCCAGGTCATTCCATTCTTCTCCATTCCATCAATCAAGGTTTTACTATACTTCTAGAATTGAAAGTCTAATCAGGACTATCTGAGAAGTCTGTGTATTAGAATGTCACTTACCAAAGATTTAATATGCTTTTCAATTCTATAGGGCCACGACTTGGGGAAAGTTCTCTGGTCAAAAGACCATTTGCCTGTAGAATGTGACATAGCATCTTAAACAATTGTCACTAAAATATCATTTCCTTGTCAGATAGAGCTGTCATTACTTCTACAATTGTGTGTATCTAGATACATATAAAGGCACAATAAAATACTGAAATGTTTATATATTCAAGACATGACTTGAAAAATGAAGAGACCTTCCTGGAATCAAGATAGCCTTGTTTACTGGATCCAATTGCTCTTTAGACACTTGGAGCGATTTAGGCAGAGACACAGTTTTTGGATCCTTTTGTTTTAAATTGTATCATCCATTACATAAATGCATTTCTATCCAGCAAGAAATGGCAACACCCAGGATTTATAACACCAGTGCTCCCAGAATTGGGGAAATGGTGATTCTGATCATGGTTTTTGAAAAGGTATTAACATGCTTATACATGTCTGTCCTTTCCACATTCTCCTCCCCCAAATCCCCAAATATAATATGAATATTTTATGGTGATGTTTAGTAATGAGAACCCAATCCAACCTTAAAATGACTCCTCTTTTAATTAGCACATTAGTCACTCAGTAAAAATTGAGTTGGATGAATTATTCAAATAGAATTCAGCAGAGATTCAGAGCAAATTTAAGAGACAGCAGAAAGAAGAAGCAAGACTGCTTAGTTGTTTTTCTACTCACAGAAGGTTAAAAAGGGATCCTGCAAAGCTAAGGAGGAGGATCCATAAAGGCCACAGAGAACATGCTAGAATGAGTCAACCTTTCTGTGAAGAGGGATGACCTTGAATCACTGATAAACACCAAGCAAAGAAGGGAAAAACATGTTGAAGTAGTGCTGCTTTAAATGTTGCTTTCATAGTTTAAATTAAACCCCAAAGAATATTGCTGTGTACATTTTGGGACGAACTCTCACTAGGCATTCACCTGGTACCTAAAATACTTTTGAACTGCAAAGAAACATTCATGTTGAAGTTTTGTTGCCTCAGGATAATTCTGTAATTTAGTGCAGAGAAATGGTCCGATTAGCAGTTGGGACCAGCAGGGGGAAGCTAACTGGAGTGAAGAGGTGAAAGAGAGAGTCAGAACTTTATTCCTCAAGTGCAAGAAACTGCTCAAGGGAAGAAGAGGAAGTAGGAAAAAACAGAAGGAAATAGAATTCAGTAAGGCGGTGGCAGTGATAATTGGAAACAAAATTGACTTTTAAAATACCGCAAGGCCAAAGACCATAAAAACAAGCAGGGAAAAATCCCCTCAGGATTTAGACTTTCATCAGGCTTTTAAGAAGCATGGACAATAAACAAAGCATGAATACTGGGAGATAGAGCCCTAGTCCATAGATTTGGGTGAAGACAAGAAATAACAGGGTTGAGAAGAAAGTAGCCATGGAAATCAGTCTGGCTCTCCAGGTAATTTATCTGCAAAAGACATTTGCTTGAACTATTTGTTTTTTGTTGCTATTCTCTTTCCTTTTCATGTTGCTTTAGTCAGAGAAAAACACTTGAAGGCAGGAAACCTGCTGGGTTGTACTTTGTTCATGCTGAGTGAGCCATTTCCCTGGGCTCAGTAGGAACTGGTTTGACTTTAGTCTGATATGCAACCTTAAGTAGAGACCTTGACTTCCAAAGACCAGGAGCCCTTCAGTGGCCATTTTGAAGAGGAGGGTTACTCTATGACATCCCTGACTGGCTACAGAATATTTGGAATAAATTGGGGTTGAGGAGCCATTACATAATGGACTAAAGCCACATCACATTCTTAAAATTGACCCATATTCTCTTCCAGCCCTCAGAGTGAATGTTGTCCATTTATCTACATTTCCATCTGTGCTGTCAGACACAAATTTAATCTGCAGACTTAACCCAGAAATAACCATCAGTTGACTCAAAGATACTCTGCTTCCTGTTGATTATTTTTTCCTGTAACTGCTTGACCCCAGAATGCACCATCCCAGCAATGTGGATCCTTTGCCCTTTCGGGAAAGAATTTACCAGAGTGTTCTGGGTGCAGTTGAAGTGGGTAATGTTTTATTGGAGAGACTTATGCATGAGCGAGCCAGTTCTGGAAAGAATGTAACCTGCCTCCTTGAAGGGAGTTGGATGGAGATATTTAAAGGGCAGGTCCGTGAGGTGGGGAGGAGAAGAGCAACTGGCTATACTTGGGAGTGTGCAGCTGGTTTACGTTCTAGCTGTGCATATGCTCTTGGCCTTCTCCCTCAGGAAATTTTGAGATAATCACTTGTCAGGATCTAATAATGCTTTTTGTCCAGTATGACACATCACAGTGTCTATAGTGGGTCAAATTGTTTGGACGGCTCTCCAGTTCCTGGCTTGGTGTACCTGCCCAAACAGAACTTGGATCAGCTCATCTTACCAGCTTGTAATTCTTTTACCTTGGCTGGTCTCATAATCTCTAGGATGGACTCATAATCTCTGGTGGACTAGCAAAGTGCTACACAGACCAGGGGTTTTTTTCTTCCACTGGGTCATCATAAAAGGTGAAATTCTTTTTCCAGCTCCAGCCTATGAGAGACTTAGGAAGATGAGTTATTTTAACTGAAATTATATTGCATTTTTAATTTGTTTATTTGATCCATCTTAGTGTGTGCTAATGTGTTTGTTGCTACCCTAATTACCCATCAAAATGTTAAACAGCCCTGAGAGAATGGGAAACAAGTTTGAGTATTTGTCATTCTAGGTAACCTTCATAGAGTCAAACAATAAAATATTTAGAATTAAAAAGTAAGAGATTTTCTCACATTCTCCAGAGGTAACCATAATTAATATTTCTGTGGCTATGATGTCTACTCTTATTTCTTGATCAAGTTCAGCTAGTTATGATTTCCTATAAATTTGAGGATTTGGGGAGTGTAATCCTATTTCTTACCTCTGAATTTTGTTAAATATATTATTGCTTCTTACCAAATTTATATTCTGATTTAGAAATTATTTCTCATGTTTTCTTTGCTCATAGGTTAAGTCTAATAGCTTAAATAGAATAAAAGTGATATTTTTGGTTTTTCACTATATAAATGTTATTCCCTCTGTATCTATGTGGTACAACTGAGAGTGACTTGTATGTGAAGGTTGTGTGTTTTCCCTTCTGATTTCCTTTTTCGTCTCTGTATGTTGTCTGGATCATATTCTGTTGCCATTATTTCTTTTGTATCACATCACCTTCTTTCTTGTCTTCTCTTTTCCTACTTTGGAATGCTGCCTTGAAAGGTTGTATAATTGATGAGTCTGTGCATGTCCCAAAATGTCTGTATTTGCTTCACATTTGATTATGGAGTTCATTTTAGCTAGAATTCTATTATGTTTTACCTTGTTTATTTGATTCCTGCTAATGTGTTCATTGCTACTCATGTTACCAAGCAAGATTTAGGCAACCCTGAGGAGTTGGGACATAGGTTTGCATACATTTATATGGAGAAGAAGGATAATAAATCTAAATTTGATTAAAAAACAAAGGGTTGAAAGGACCTATAAACGGTCAGAGAATAAATATTTTAGGATATATGAGCCATGAAGAACCTCTGTCAGCACAGGCTGTAGTGTCAAAGCACCCATAGATGATATGTAAATAGATAAATTAGGCCAAGTAAAAGTTTATATCTCAACACTGAAATTTTGAATTTCATGTAGTTTTCATTTATTTTGAATGTAAATTTTTGCAAATAATTTTGAGGTGAAAACTTCTCTTAACTAGCATACAGAAATAGGCCAAATATAGACAGTTTTATTTGTTGAAAAATTACCAAAATATATTCAATTAACATCTTCCTTAGTACTTTAAAGACTTTGTTATTTTGTGTCCTAGCATCCTAGGTTGTTTTTTTAAGATATATTTATTTATTCATACAAGCACTGGGGTACAGGCCAGAGGTGTGGGGTGGGTGAGAGAATTTACCACAGAGAGCGGGGAGCAGAACAGGCAGATCAATGGAAGTACACTGCTGAGGAGGGGAGCAGCGGGCACAGCAGGAGAGGTCTGCCACGCCATGTGGGTCCCCTCCCTGGCCAGTGGCAGGGATCGAACTCGTGCTGCAGTGGCTGCGGTTTGCTTCATAGTGCGTTGCTTAACCCACTGCACCACCAGGGAGGCCCCCGCATCCTAGGTTGTTAATGAGGAGTTTGACAGTGGTATAATTCTCATTCTTTAGTAGGGAACCAAACCGTCTCCTCATTACTGCAAGTTTTTATCATTTCCTCTGTGTCTTTGAATTCTGAAGTTTCACAGATATGTGTACAAATGTGGATCTTTATTTTCTGCTTAATACTTGGGTTTTTTTCATTCAGGACACTTTTACTATTCTTTAGCTTGGGAGTTATTTTGTGTTTATGGAGTCTTGTTACTTTTTTCTCTTCCTTATTCCCCCCAATTTCCATAGTTTCTAATAATATGATACTAAATTTACTGTATCATTCATGAATTTTAATTTTATTCTGACTCATTCTCTTTCACACTTCATTCTGAGATTTTTTTTTCAATTGTATCTTCTAAAGTAGAATCTTATTGCTCTTTTCATTTATTTTATGTATTTGAATTTTCAAAAACAGATCTGTCCTCATATTTTTGGCATATGAGAATTATTAATCATCCACAGTGAATTGTTACATATTTGGTTGCTTAGAGTTTTTGTCGTTTTTTTTTTTCAGGGTACCAGGTTGACCCACTCATTTGTCAATCATCTTCCTCCAAAGCTTTCTCTGTTCATCAATCTAATTTCTCTAGGATGTGTTTCAGTAAGTCCTTAAAATTGTGTTTTCCTTATAGTTCCTTTTTTATTCTTTGTCATTCTCTCTCCCCTCCCCACCCACCTTACCAGGACTGTTATGATTTCTTTCTATTTGCAAATAATGTTTCTGTTATTTTCTTTTTGAGAAGGAAGGAGCTAGTTGTTGATCCTGTATGTTATATGAAGCAGATAGATTAGGATTGAGGACAGTGTAACAGTTTATGTGTATACAAGAAAAAGGCAAGGAAGTTACTTGGAATCCTGGTGCCTCATTGGAATAATATGAGACAAACTGAGTACAGTGTAGGAAGGAAGGAACCAACTCAAACCAACCCCTTAACAATTTTGGGAGGAGGACAGAAATAGCACGCCATTCCTAAAATAGTACCTATAAAAATCAACTTAGTATGGCTAAGAGATCCAAATGTTAAGGTAGAGCTTTACAAGCTTAGGTGACTCCATTGATTATTGATTATCTCATTGTTACTGAGATGTTGCAAAACATTTGCACCAACTAGTCAATTCTGTCATATAGAAGTCAGCCTAGTTATATTTGGTTTCCTGGGACTTAACGAGTTCACTATGGATGGGACCAAGATTGCAAGGATGACAGATTCCACTAAGGTCACTTTTTTATATGATGAAGTTATTAATCTTAATTTAAATGTGTCACCAAATCGCCCCAGTATTAATGCCTATCAGAGTCTCGGTTCACTCATTTTAATCTTTTCTTAATTTTAAAGGTCCTTAATCCTTATCTTTAGCCATATTTTGGTATCAAAATATTTGTGATAAGTGACATGGTTTAATCCTATTCCCCAGCTTCCTTCTTGTCATTAATAACTTTCCTCAGAGTGCACTTTCCTGGCCATTCTGTATCACCTTTGTGTTCTTCCCTTTTGAATAGTCTGCAATTTGCATGAATGGGGCCCAGAAGGATACTCTGTCTGGGTTTTAATGATGTCCATGAACTAAGTGAAATTTGGGAAGAAAAGAAAAAGAACATTTAAAAACCGACCTAATCTAAAAATTGGAGCTATTCCTAAACAGAATGTACAGACTATTGATGATAATTTTGTGGGAAAATAAAATGTGATCTTTCCCTCTGCCCCCACCCTCTTGCTTTATAATACAGAGCAGCTGTAGCAGTTTGAGCTCTGTGTTTTCCTCTGAGTTCCGTGTTGCTGAATTGCATAGTAACTTGTATACCAATCTGTAGCTCAGAAAAGAAAAACTGAGAAATTAATTCCTCTTCCCTTACTCTTTATACTGTAAGTGTGACCCTTAATTATGTTCACAGGGTCCCATTTGGAATGTGTAATGTAGGCCTAGGAGACAAGGGAGCTACCACACAAATCAAACAAAAAAGATAACTTTCCAAAGCTTTTGTTTGTGAGATAATACCATGTTGGGCTATAAGTTTTACAAAGAAAAAAATACATGAGAATAATTGGGCTTTGTAAATCCATTTGGGCTTCAGAGTTTCTGTTTGGGACTCTCTAGTGTGAATGAAAACAATGATATTAAATATTTCAACCTCTTAATCAGTGCTGAATTTAGATAGTAACACACAAACACACATACAAAAACCCACTGCATTATCTTCTCATGCCAATCTTAGCTCTCAGGATGAGATCATACCTAAATCTGAAACAATTGTTACTGATTTTTAGAACCAATGTATAAATTTAGGTGTCCAACAGGTAAAAAAAAAAAAAGTGTGTACATTTCAAACTATTTAAAATGGAATATATATCAGGATATATATACCAATCCATCTGTTGCCCCCGAATTCACCACCTCTACTGTGTTTAGATAGGCATGTATCAGACAAATATAATTTTTTAAAAAAAATTATTTATTTACACATACAAAAGCTGAAGTGTAGGTGAGGGGTTGGGGGCGGGGGGTGAGAGGATTCACCAGAGACAGAGGGGGAGCAGAACAGGTGCATCCACTGAAATACATTGCTGAGAGGAGCAGCGGGCGAGACAGGAGAGGTTTGCTGCACCATGTGGGGTGACCTTCCTGCCCAGCCTGGGGATTGAACTCCTGCTGCAGTGGCTGTGGATAGCTTATAGTGCTGCGACTTAACCCTTTGCATCACGATGGAGGTCCTGTATCAGACAACTTTAATACAGCCAGAAAAGCTTGTGTGGGCAGTGATTCCTGATCATTGACATCTTTGATATGATCTCACATTTCTCTTGTTAAAATAACTAAATAAACTCATCTACTGTTATTTCCCCTTAATACTTTGGCTGATGTCTGATTAATATGTAATAAAAATGGATTAAAATGCATTACAATATCACTTTGTCTTTCTGTACCTCAATTGTTTTATGTATAAAATGAGGAGTAGGGGTGGATTATCTCTAAATTCCCTTTTGGCACTTAGGGGTTTTAGTGGTGCAACTTAGATGCCATACTCTCAACCCACTAGTTGGCATGATTCACAGAAAACTTGCCTTGTTTCACTTGTACTTTTGTGACTTGGGAAAGGCAAAACACATTTTTAAGCTGGGAAAGAAGGGGCTCATGGTTGCCTGCTATCTGTTTGACTCTCCAGGTATATTCCCCATCTGCTTGCTAAATCCTGGTGTCGTGTTAAAGGAATTAAAGGTTACCGTTCTATAATTAGAGGACAGGTTAAAAAGTAAATGCCCCAGAAGAGCAACCTTTAAATTTAAGATAGAATGTAAAATGTATAAAATTGTTTCTGAGGGCAGGTTCATTTCTTACAATGGTATGGAGACATAAATTACATAAAATAAGTTAGCATTTTTAAAGTATATTTTCTAAGGTATTTAACATATGTCTACCCCTTTGTAACCCTTACCAAGATCAATATAGTAAACTTTCTGTCTCTCCCCAAAATTTCCTTGTGACCTTCTGGAATACAAGCCTTAGTAGACCTGACACTCCCAAGGGAATCTCTGTTCTGGTTATTGTCACTGTAGGTGACCTTGAATTATGTACGATTTAATATAAATTGAATCATATTGTGTGTATACGTCAAATTCTTTTTTCAGTTGAGATAAATTTGATTTATAACCCCATATACGTTTTAGGAGTACAGTTTCACACCTTTTCAAATGTTTTATATTGTACTTTACCACTGCCATAGTTCTAATAACCTTCCACCAACATCTAATTGACCTCCTCTACCTGTGGATGTACTTTTTTTTTTTCATTCAGTATTACAAAGATAGAGTCTATGTTGTTGTGTATATTAATGGGGTATTTCTTGGTGTGGTTGAATTCATTGCAACTTGTTCATTCATTCTCCTGTTGGTGGAAATTTAAGTTGTTTCCAGTTTGACACAACCAAAAATAAAGGTGGTTGGAACATTCAGAATTAACAAACTCTCCCATTAGCCAAACTTGGCCCACTCTCTCTTTCTCTATGGCCCATGAGCTCAGAATGGTTTTATATTATATTTAAGTCAAATGACTGGAAAAAAATACAGAGTAATATTTTTTTATTTTAAGAATTATGTGAAATTTAGACTTTAGTGTTCATAAATAAAGTTCTATGTATTATAACATCTGTATTCATTCAAGTGTTATCTGTGGCTGCCTCTGTGCTATGTGGTTGAATAGTTGTAACCAAGATCACATGGTCTCCAAAGCAATTCTGCTGGGTGTGTAGTTATTATATTGTCATTTAAATTTTTCACTTCTCTAATAGCTAATGATTTGGACCCTCTTTTTATTTTCCCTGTGATCCTAACTTCTTTGTTGAGCCTTTCCAAACCTTTCACACATTTTATATTAGGTTTTTGTGTATGGTGAGGTAAAAGCCACATGTCCACTTGATGCTCATTATCACATTCTCTTGATAAGCTTTGTTAGCTATTCTATGTCTTTTGTACATCCACATAAATGTTAAAATTACTTGTCAATTTATACAAAAAATTGCCAGAATTTTGATTGGATTAATTTTGATTAGGGTGCATTAGATCTGTGTATCAATTTGAGAAAAATTGGTATCTTAACACTATTCAGTCTTTTAGTCAATAAACATGCTATATATCACTTCTATAAATGACACTTAATTGATTTATCTCAATAAAACTTTTTCGTTTTTAATAAACTGGTGTTGCCCATCTTTCATCAAATTGTCTAATAGAGCTTTATATTTCTGATGTTATTATAAATGGTATTGGCTTTTCAACTCTAATTTCCTCTTGGTTATTGCCAATATATAGATAGAAATACGGCTGAGTTTTGTGACTTACCTTGAATCCTGCCAACTCACTCAATTCAGTTAGCAGGTTAGTAGCTATTTTGTGATTAATTAGGATCTTCTGTATAGAAGATCATGTAACTTCTGTGTAAAGATATGTTTACCTTTTCCCTTATACTATACCTTTTTTTACTCTTGCTGTGTTGATTAGAAATTCTAGTACAATGCTAAGTAGAAGTGGTTAGGATGGACATTCTTGCCTTATTCCCAGTCATATGGGAAATTGTCGTTAAGATTTATATCAACTCAGTGGATCCTTCCTGCTCTGACTTTGTTCAGATTTTAATCGTACCTTAAGGTGAAAGCTTAGGTCATTGACTGGAGTCCTTTATATCTTACTGGCATAAGAGTTTGATGCAATAAATTTTCTTTTAACACTGAATAAAATATGTACCCTAAATCTTGATATATTAATTTCATTCATTTCAAATATAATTTATTTTGTAATTCTTTACTTTCACTGTAGTTTTTTAGTTACAGTGTATTTGGGAAGTTTCAGAGATCATTTTGTTATTTATTTCTAAATTAATTTCAATGTGATCAGAAAACATACTTTATAAGATCTGATCATTTTAAAGTTATGGAGAGATATTTTATGGATATTTGAACTTTGATTTGTTTTAGATGTTTTATTGCACTTGAGGAAAATGCTAGGTGGAATGTTTTACAAATATCAACTCAGTCACCTTCCAATAATATTGCTTATGTGCTCATGCTTACTGACTTTTGATCTAACATACATAATATTGAGAATGGAGTGCTAAAATGTACATCATTGGGATTATTTCTCTTTGTCCTTGCTGTCATTTCAGTTTTTGTTTGTATTTTGACAGATTATTAGATGTACAACATTTCAGTATTTTTGAATCATTTAAAATAATTAACCCAGTTGTCATTATGAATTGCTTTCTGAATTCCTGATAACGTTTATTGTTCTAGTCCATATGTTTTGATATTAAAAGTTATCTCAGTTTTAGTTAGACAGGTATTATTATAGTATGTTTTCACTACTCTAATAATTTCCTATTATAATAAGAGATCATAGTATTTACACTATTTTTATTGATGTAACATGGATGTACTACATGTTTTGTGTTTTAGGGGTAAGTGTTCACATCTCCTCAGATGTATGATCGGATACAACACCACCACAAAAGCACTTATAATCCTTCACTGTAGTCCATTGGATCCTGACCTCCTTTACTCCCCACTGCTGCCTTTTAATTCTACAGTCAGATTTCTAGAATTTGTTTTGTTTCATTTTAGTTCACATGTGAGTGCAACCCCCTGTAATTGTCTTTCTCCTTCTGACTTATTTAGCTCAACACAATCTCCTCCAGTTTTATCTATGTTGTTACAAATGGAAAAATTCCATCTTTTTTGTATTTTTATAGCTAAGTATTATTGCATTGCATATATAGACAAAATCTGTAACCATTCATCTGTTGTAGTGCGCTTAGGTCATTTACATACCTTGACTATTGTAAATAGTGCTGCAATGGACAAAGAAGTGCATATATCCCTTCGAACTAGTGTTTTTAGATTATTTGGGTAGATACTGTAGAGAGGAATTGCTGCATCATATGGCAAAACTATTTTTAATGTTTTGAGAAACCTCTATATTGTTTTCTATAGGGACTGAACTAGTCTGTATTCTGACCAATAGTGTATGTTATCTTTACACCCTGGCCAACATTTGTTTCTGGTTTTTTGATATGGGTCATTTTTAGGGATGGTAACTCATTGTGGCTTTGATTTGCATTTCTCTCATGATATATATATACATATATATATATATATATTTATGTGCCTGTTGGCCATCTGCACATCTTCTTTTGGAAGGTATCTATTTAGTGCTCCTGCCCAGTTCTGTTTGGGTTGTTTTGTTTCCTTGTTGTTGATTTGTTTGAGTTCTTTCTAGATCTTGGATATTTACTCCTTGTTGGATATATGAAGGGTAGATTTTTTTCTTCCACCTAGTAGGTTTATTTTCACTCTAATCATAGTTTCTTTCCCTGTGCAGAAGATATTAGTTTGATGTAGTCCCAATTATTTATTTTTCCTTTTGTTTCCTTTGCCATTGGAGTATAGTCCCCAAAGACATCACTGAAACCATTGTCTTGAAGTATTATGCCTGTTTTCAGCTGTATATTTTATGGTTTCTGGTCTTATATCCAAGTCTTTAATTCATTCTGAGTTAATTTTTGTGTATGGTATGAGATAGTGGTCTAGTTTCTCTTGCATGTTGCGGTCCAGTTTTCCCAATACCATTTGTTTAAGAGGCTTTTCTTTCTCCATAGTATGCTCGTGATTCATTTCTGATAAATTAACTGTCCATTTAAGTATGGGTTTACTTTTGGGCTCTCAGTTGTATTTCATAGGTCTGTGTGTTTGTTTTTATTTTAATACCAGACTGTTTGATTAAAGAACAAACATTGTGCATTTTTGGGTTTTTTTTTTGAATGCTCAATTATTTTTTGTTTCACTTTAAATGTATTATTCTACGACGTAGTAAAGTTATTTGAAAATATGTTGATCCTTTGTAGACTTTTTAAGGCAGATCCAGAAGAGTCCTCAGTCTATGAATAATTGGCCTATTATGGAAGCATTATTACTTTGAGAACTCTATTTAGTTCCCTATGTAGTGAGAGGTTTGTCTATAGTTCTATTAGGAAATCAAATTATTTGCAGTCCTGTGGTGTGTCTGAGGTTTTTTCCACTTGTTTCCTTTTGCTAATTATGTCCCAATCCTTGCTGGTTTCCTCATGTGATTGTGTTGATACATACTCAGTTAAAGGCGTAGGGGAAAGTTGGATAGAACATCTGCACTTGCTCCATCTGCTCATCTCCTTTTTCTCTGATACTTTGCCTGTGAGTTCTAGCTGCTTGGCCTGTTTGACCTCTAAACTCTATCTCCTCTACTCAGTGAGACAGGGTCCTTGTCCCCAATCCTACACTGTCACCTAAAAACTCCATGCAGTCAGCTGAAACAATGATAGGGCTCAACTCAGATGTTTTTTGTTTTGTTTTGTTTTTCCTTCCGTGGTCATGTCCCATTTGTCTGTTTTCTAATTTCTGAAAATAATTGCATATGTCTTGTCTTATTTTTTAGTTGTTGAAGAGTACAGAAAAAGAGTTGTCACTAAATATAAATAATACCTGCTGACATTTGTGGCTACAGTTTACCTGCTATCTGGATTTAACTTAATTGAAACTTTTCTGAATCTATTCCTTTCTAAAGTTATCCCCAAGATTTGTGACTGGGAAGATGAGTGTGTCTGCATGAAAACAGAACAAAATAGAGATAGGAATAGGACAATTAGGTGTAAGAAGCTAACTCCCACTGCTTTACTTCTAGGATTTCTACTCAAGTCTTTTGGTACCAGGTGCTTTAGTTTGATAGATTATAAATGACAATAGTATGATTCTACCCTTCAACTCTTCAACTTGGCTGCATTCTTTGACTTGAGATTCAGTGGCATACACACAAACACTAGAGGCTTTATCACAATATTGGAGGCTCATAATCCATTATGGATTAAACATTTGTATTTCTTATTTTTATTCATGGACCTTCAAGTAGGTGTTGACTGATACAAAGGGATGGTAGGGTTTTTTATCTTGGTGTGTCAATCACAGCAAGAAAAAGCCAAGGTTCAGTACCATAAAATATGTCTCTCATTTTCCTATCTATTCCTTGACTGAACTACTAGAAAATAGCTCTGCAATTTCTGGATTCTTTTATAGGATTTTAACCTATAAAAGAAAGTATTTTTATAGTTTTTTTGCTTATCCCAAAGAAATGATTACTGTGGCATAGAATTTCTTGATTCTATATGTTTGTTCCAAGAGGGCGTACATATGTGACATTGTGAGAAGAGAATAAAAATAAGCATCCCTGTACCACTTCATATGCTCACTTATTACAGCCATGGAAAAGCTTATGTTTAATTTTTGCTCTTTCTAAGGATAGATGGTACCCCTGCATACTGAAAGTGTAAAATGAATCCGTCACATCCACAGGGTGCAGAAAGCTAGAAGTATTGATAAGACATCAAATAAAATATAAAACCAGTAATTGTGTCTTTAAGAGACAGTATTTACAAATATTTAAGAATCAGAATTTTTGAACTTTGAGAATATTTGTGATAAACCACATTTTCTTCAATGTATGTTTAGGAGATAAAAGTTACTTCCCAATAATCCACAAAATTGGCACATTCTTCTCAAATTCCTGTTTATAAGAAGAAGGAATTATGGGTGACCAAAAGTTAACTTGACTAGAATTCTTTTGTGATGATATCAAGCATTTATTATATAATACTTGATTTAGAAATTATAGTGTAAAATAATTGGTTAAAATGTTGATAATTTTGTAAAATCTCAGTAAGTTCTAAGTAAAAATAACATTCTCCTGCCCTACCAGGAGGTATAATTCAACACTCTTACAGCCCTTTCACTGTCTCTCACCTATACTACTTCCTCCCTGTCTGTATCAACCAGGACAAATACTTCCACTTTCTCTCATGCACCTTTAACTCCCTTTGACCCCTGTGACTCCATGACATTGACCCACCAACACCCCAACCCTGTTTCAACCTGAATCCCTATTTTACTCTTGAACTTACACAAGCCTATGTATCTCAAAAAACAAAACAAAACAAAACAAAAAAACATGATTTATTAATGGGTCTAACTTTCAGTTCATGATAATGAATCTCAGATGGGCTATTGTTAATTACCAGCTACCTTGTTATAATTTTAATTTTAAATGTATAAATCACTTCCCATTCCACTGAGAAAATAGAAACAATCAGAAAAATATTCATAATTTCCCACTACCACTTTCACTACCACATTGTACTCTTCTCTGTATACTTTTTTCTGCTTTCTTGGCATTATGGATGAAGTACCCATAATTTCATCTGAGTCCAACTGCTTCCCCTGTCCACTAGGTTCTTTTCAATCTTCCTTACTCAAAGACAGCACTCCAGCAATTCTCTATTTCCCTTCAGCTACATTACCTTTTCTCCTTTACCCAGTTCATTTTCATCAGCATTCAAACGTGCTGAAAGTTATTACTATTTAAAAAATTTTCCTGAACATAAATCCCTCTCAAGCTAATGCTTCATTTCTCTTTTATAGCCAAACTACTCAAAAGAACCATCCTTCTGGACTGTTTTTTATTATCTCCCCTCCTTTATCTTCTGTTGAATTCATAGAAATACATTTGCCTCTACTTGTTATATGCATCATCAAATTTACCAGTACTACTCATGTTGCTAAATTTAATCATTAACTCTCAGATACCACCTGACACTGTCTTTAGCATTTGACACATTTGATCTCTTTAAAACATTTTGATCATGTGGCTTCAGGATGCCACCTTCTACCTCACCATCATTTTTCCCCCACAGAACTTTGCTGGATTTTTTTAATGCTCTACCTATATTTATCTATAAGAAAAATATTTCTATGTTTATATCTCTACCCAGAACTTTCAGTTTAACTTCATCCATCCATCCATCTCTCCCTCCCTCCGCCCCTCCCTCCCTCCCTCTATTTCTCTCTATATATCATCTATATCTATCTATCTATCACCTATCTATCTATTAACTTACTAGATATATCCATTTGGATGTCTAATGGGGATTTCAGAATTAATAGATTAAAAACAAATTTCCTGATTTTCATCTCCAAGCTTAGCAGATAAATGGTAGATTCATCCTTTGGCATAGATCAAATAATTTGTAGTCCCCATTGACTTCACTCTTTGATACACATATATATATTCTTTCAGCCAATCCTGTTGACCTTTTCTTCAGAAAATGGCAGTATCCTAACAGATTATCACAATGACATTGGTACTCTTAGTGCAAAACCTCATCATTGCTCTTTTGAATGATTGTAATATTATTAATTATTTCACCTCTCCAATCTATTTTTACATTGTATAGCTGTTAAAGTGATCTTTTAAAACTTAAAACAGATCATATTCCCCTCCTTTGCTTGAAAACTACTAATGACTTGTTCTTTCACTCAGAGTTAAAACCAAAGTCCTTACAGTCACCTCAGTTGACCCCATGGCTTTTTTACATCTTTTGACTCTTTCTCAGTGTCACTTTTGTTAGGCCTTGTTGACAACACAGTTTAAAATTGTTAAAAATCCTCTAGCCCTGATACTTCCCATTTCACTGCAAGCTTTATTCTTTACCCAATGAACTTACAACATCACTTCATACCATTTATTTTACCTGTTTCTTTTACTGTGTGTCTTTACAATAAAAGGTAATATCATTAAGAGTATGGCTTTTAATTTTTTTCTGTTTTTTTGTTTAATTGTTTTCTGTTTCTAGCTATATAACTCCTGATACTTAATATTTGGTGATAGAATGAAAGAAGCTTTTGTGGAAAATGAAAAATATATTGAATTTTCAAAATTACCTTCACTAGCTATAGAATGTTATATTTTATGAATATCATATTTTGCTCATACACCTTGGTATTCATTTGTTGCTAACAAAATTTAAGTATCAGGGTGTACTTCAGTTTCAAAATAGTGATGTTGATCAAGGCATATGCATTGTGTGCCTGTTTTTCATTCACTGTCCTGTCTACAATTTCACTGATTTGCATCAAGATTCTTAATGACTCCAGACATGTATACACACACACACATTCTATATTTACATACATGTACATATATGATATAGTCCACATCACTTCTTACCAAGGACCGACCATTTCTACAACTCTTTTTTCTCTTGTTTAAGAGAATTGTGCTCTCTTTATGCTCAAGCCATCACCTATG
Organism: Galemys pyrenaicus; assembly: GCA_019455555.1. Lineage (NCBI taxonomy): Eukaryota > Metazoa > Chordata > Mammalia > Eulipotyphla > Talpidae > Galemys > Galemys pyrenaicus. Next base: position 6,257,995 of record JAGFMF010012000.1, read on the forward strand.
AATTTCCCTCACCTTGAATGCCCTGACATTTCCATCCATCTATCTTAGAAAATGCTCTCTGTTTTCTTTGACCATTGAAGCCCATGCTTATTTGCCTCATTTCCGCATATTTATAGATATCAATGTTTGTATCATTTATGTAACATTTATTCTGACCTGCCTTATATTAAAGTATGAGTGTCATGTTACTGTTATCTCTCTAAAACATCCACCTGAGAAAACCTAATTGACTGGATTTAGCTACCTATGTTCTATGAATTTATACTCCTAATGCTGATCACTCTTGAGGATAATTTACAATCTATCTTGATGATGCTGTTCTAAATTCATGATATCCAACCTCAGCTGGGCTGCCATTGATCTATTTCCAATCTCTATCCTTCTCAACTCTCTTCCTGCCAGTTCGCTTCTTACCCCTCAGCATATGTCCTAGCCTCCTACTTCAAGGAGAAAATAGAAGCCTACTAACAGTGTAAACTTCATGCAACAAAATCAGATTATTTACACCTGCACTAGCCTCTCCTTTTCTCCCTCTGACTTCAGTATATGATTTAATTGCCCAATGCTAATTACTGCCTGTGTGTTTGATTGACTACCTTCCCACCTATTTGGATCCTCAGTATAAATGGGGGAGTATGTTCAGCCTACTGTTATTTTTGTCTTCCTTCATATCAGTCTAAACATACTCAGTTGTTACCTAACTTCAAAACAACCTCTTCTTGACATCATAGTCTTTAGTCACCACTTTCTTTGTCATGCTTTTTCCATATAAAGAGTTTGAAAGTGTTGACTATCTTTGTGATTATTCCTTTCTTTCTATTCATTCCTCAATCCATTGTGGCTGAGCTTCTGCCCTTTATACTTTAAATTTCAGAATGAATTCTAGTGAGGTGAAAATTAGGTCAAGTTTAGGAGACTTTTGAGCCTGAGTTTTGATATCCACATCTAGTCACACCTTCTTCAGTGTTCCCATGCCCAGTCCCTTCCTTTGCCTCCCCAAAGCATATAGACCACAGCTTCTGACAAGGTGTAGAACATGTGTGATCTTTCTCCTTCTCCAATCTTCTGGATTTCAGATGTTTTATGACTTTAGCTGGTTGGTTAGCATTTGTGTCTTCTCCAAGTTGCACTTGAAACATTAGTCAGAAAGCCTCACTATCCTTGGTCATATTCTAAGCCTGAGGTGAACATGGTCTGTGTATGTTTTCCCATTTCAATTTGCACTTCCCTTCTTGTTGTAATTGCTCATCTGATCGTCTCAGTCACTCACTAGATTGCAAATTTCATTATGGCATAAAGCCATTATCTATTTTAGATATTGTATCATCACTTGTTTCTACACACACACAAACACACACATATTAACACATAACTCATTGTGAAATATATAAATCTATATCTTTATGTATACATATATATGTAGGTATCTACAATACCTTTCATGTTTTTCCATTTGCAAACATATTAGGATTTGTGAAGAAAGATGTGAGCACAGGGTTATATTGTCACACATATAAATCACACATTGGCTTAATATTTTTGAAAACCTCTAGAGAGTGACTTTCATAGATATTTTTAACTACAAATATATTTTCCAATAATAAAGTCAAAGTTTAATATAATGTTATGTAACATTAATATCTACTAATATAATATAGATATTAGCTGTGGTATTAATATGAAAGCATTCCAGAAACTTATGTTTGACTCTTATCCATTGCCCATAATTTTGACTTTTGCAATGAAATTCATTCTTTAAATAGTGTAACTATTGCTCTATAACCAATCACCCCAAAACTTAATGGTGTAAAACAGTTTACTATCTTTCATGGGTCTGTGGGTTGACTGCATGGTAACCTCCTGGTGACAGCTGGCTCACTCATAGCTGTTTTCAGCTGGAAGGTAGATTGGAAGGTCCAAAATCATCTCCAGCATAGTTGGGCAGTTGGTTCTGGCTGCCTTGGTTCTTTTCCTCATTGATACTCATCCTCCTATTGGTCAGATGGGCTTCTTTATTTGGAAATTTTAGGAAATGTTCTAAGAGGATGAAAGGGAAAGGCAGAAAGGCCTGTACAGACCTAAGAAGTCATTGTCACCCCTTGTGCCACAGCCTGTTGGTCAAAAGAAGTTATAAGGATAAGACACATTTAAGAGTGGGGGGAATGCGATTTCACTTCTTGATGGAAAGGGTAAAAATCCCAGGCAAATGGGATAGGGCAAATCTGTGTTTATATTTTACAGTCCACGGGGTAAAAAAAAAGCAATTTATATGACTCCCAAATTTTATAGTCTGTTCACATATACTTAGTAGACTTAGATTTGTATATCTAGCTGCCAACTTAGCTTCTCTATGTTAACATCTAAAATAAATGTTCAAAACTTAACCCTCATTTTTCTACTCTAGAAAACTGCTCCACTCATAGCCTTCCCTATCCCAATTAATGGCAAACCCATCCCTCCATCTGCTCCAGCAATTCTTTGATTGCTTTTGTTTATAGGGGTTAGGAGTTATATAGTTTATCATCCATGCTGGGCTATGTTTGAGAGAAAAAATGGAAATGGAAAATAATTTAAATTACATAATTTTTAAAATAGGTATTTTTCTAGACGATTTGACTTATGGCCCTAGAAAATATTTTGTTAAAATTACTTTTCAAAATTAACTTTTTTCTAAATTAAAATTTATATACATTTCTGTGTTTAAACTAATACAAAATAGTAATTTTGAATTGCTGATACATTTCATGGATTCTTCTCTCTATACTGCTTTTTTTTTTAAATAAAAAAAAATACTGTATCAGTAAGTACCAAGATATCAAAGAAGCTCAGAGAAAATTCTGCTAAATGACTCTCAATTCTATTTTTTTCATATATAAGCCATATAGATATGTGTATATATTGGGCTTATTTCAAATATCCCCATGTTCTATTTTATGTCTCTCAACAAGATCTTTCTTTGAGAAAGAGTTTTACAAAAAAAAACTATCAAATAATTTTCTTTAGATATCATTCTTGTGAGTGTTTCACCAAATTTAGATATTGCAAAGTGAAATTTTGAATTTCAAGATAAAATTATGTATGTCAGTTGACCTATCATCACTTGTATTATTCTGTTATCCCTTTGTTTCTGCATAGATAAATTAATAAGTCTTTGTTTTCAGATTTTAGTTTTAATGGTTAGCTACAACTCATTAAAATCTTTAGTAACTAGGAATTTTTTTGTGCTCTGTGTGTGTGTGGGGGGGGTGGATTTCTTTCTTTTTTTTTTTTTTAAAGATTTATTTATTTATGCATACAAGCACTGGGGTACAGACCAGAGGTGTGGGGAAGTGAGAGAATCCACCAGACAGTGTAGGGGGCAGAACAGGCAGATAGACTGAAACACACTGCTGAGGGGAGCAGCGGGCGAGGCAGGAGAGGTCTGCTGCGCCATGTGGGTCCCCTCCCTGGCTGGCGGCAGGGATTGAACTCGTGCCGCAGTGGCTGCGGTTTGCTTCATAGTGCATTGCTTAACCCACTGCGCCACCAGGGAGGGCCCAGGGGGATGGATTTCTTTTCGCTGGCTACCTTAATTGAAGATTTTCAACGAAAATTAACCAATATTTAGAGGTCTCACTCAGAAAAGGTTCATTGCCATATAGACACTGGGTAGCAAGTTGTTGCTGTTTCAATTTTAGCTCAGTTTGTGTGTGTGTCCCTGTAGTATATTTATAATATATATATACACACAGGTAAAAATTTCTTATAAATTTTTAAAACTTCCATTCTGATTTTTAGGATATCACCACAGATTTAAAAGCAATTTTGAATTATATACATTCCACAAACCAATATATTTCTATTTCACAAGAATTTTAATTTTTTCTTTCATTTCATTTATTAGTTTTTTTAATTTTGATTATGACAATGGAATCCCCAAAATTTGCATTCAAATTTTCACTTCAAAACAAATAATTTTACCTTTACTTGTATACTTAACCGAGTTGCATTTGAAATAATGTTAGAACTTTCACCTTCAAAGAAATGAAATTTTAAAACCTTTACTTTCAACTCTTTGGATAAAGTAATCAAACCATTACTGAGTTAACTGATTTTCTATTTGAAGAGTTTGATGACACTCATATTACCACCAGCATCACTTAATTATTCGCAGATCTATTTAAACTCTGGGACCACAAGAAAACTTGAAGTGGAGGATGAGCAAAAGTAATTTAAAATAATAGGCATTGATCTAAATGAAAAGCTATTCTTCAGTTAGCTCTTTAAACCTACATTTAGGTATGCATGTAAGAAATCCTTTTGGAGAACAACTTGCTTGAATTAGACACTGATGCTATTTCAGGTATTTTTGGCTTTGGTTTTCATGTGACCTTCAAGATCGTTCATACCAGATAGGAAAAGTCAACAAGAGTTTATATAGTGTGCATATTTATTATCAACTTTCTTGAGAAAAGGAAACAGTATTCTCTTTATTATTAAACATGAATTTAGTGCCTTTTAGTTCAGTGAGCAAAAAATGTTTATTGCAAACTGTTATAAAAATATCACCAATTAGTGAAACAAATAGTTTTAGATTTGCACATATATGACATATAACAATATATGATAAAATCAAAATTGCAAGGGTGCCCAGGACTAGTTAACTTGTAAGTTCCCTTTGCATCTGAAGCTGTCATGACTGCTGACACTGCTCCCTGGTGACCTGGTGGAATGGTGTATCTCAACAGGCCCAGCAAGCACAGCTGCAGGTACACGGGTGGGCATCAGGAATAGAGTGCTGTGCACTTCTGCTCACAGGAAGATGAGGGACGTTTTGTAAGAGAACATCCTTCTTTTTATCAGAGGAGCATAGAGTCCTCTTTTCTCTTAACCCCACATCCAATCCCTCTCTACCTTCACAGTATATCTAGCATATTACTTTATCTGAGAACCTCCTTGACTACCTCTCTGGTTCAGGTAATAATCATATCTAGCATGGAATCCTCCAATAACTTCTTAACTACTTCGCCTTTGTCCCTTAACATCTATTCTCAATATAGCAGCCAAGTGAACATTTTCATGTTAAGTTAGCACCTTATATTTCTCTTTCAGGAATTCTGCAATGACTCTAGTGAGCTCAGGAAAATATTCTTTAATATATATTATTTAGACTATATTAATATATATTAATTATAAAAATAACTTCCTTAACTCCAAAACCCTGTTCCATCTGGGCCCCTTTAACTCTCTGAACGCATTTCCTACTATTTTCTCCATTCTTACTTGCCTTTGCCGTGGAAGTCTCCTTAAGGGCCTCCAGACATTCAAAGCATTTTCTAATCTGAGGACCTTTCCCTTCAGCTGGGCTTTTTATCTGGAAAGCTCCTTCCTCACATATTTTCTTGACAACATCCCCTCACTTTATTTATTGAAAGCAAATTCAAATCTCATCCCTTCTGTAATACTGCTCTCTGCACACATCCCAACCTTACGACTGCCCTAATATTTCTCTATACTCTACTTTTTTAACCCTCTTCCCACCCCTCCACAGTATCGTGTTTGTGTATTATGGTATTGATCAGCTTAATCTGTCATGCTACTATCATACTGTAGGAAGAAAAGTTTCAATCACAACATTTTATTTCCATGTATAGTACTTAGTTGTCCTTTTTTTCATTCATATCATCCCTTGCTGAATTACCTTCTTTCTAGTAGAGAGAAAAGAGACAGAAGCTTCAGTTTAGGAATAGCACCCATCACTCCCACTGACATTTCATTATAGCTAAAACAAATAATACAGCCAAGCGTCAGATATAAAATGGAGGAAGTAAAATCCTCACCTGGAGAGGAACTTACTACCAGTTAATGTTTATTATTTTATCATTAAATATAATAAACATCTCCCCAACACCTCTGATGCAGGGCTCTTTATTTGTTAGATTTGTTTCACCCCACCCACCCCCAAAAGATTAAAATACTAAGAACAGAACTTGGGACATAGTTATAAATAAGTAAATATTTTTTGAATGAATAGATGAGTGTTTTTGTGTGTGATTGTACATTTCCAAACCATCTAAAGTGTTTTGAGTTGTTATGGTTAGTGTGAATGTTCCCGCTTGTTATCAGGAATCCTGCTATCCACTGGCCAGCTGTGAAGTCCTGTCCTATACTATAGAGATAAGTGTTTGGCACAGAAAAATATCTGAAAGTCTCCATCATAGTTCAGGTCAGTGTTCTCCCTGGGAACTTCATGGTCAACACTTCGGGAAGTCTTAAGGCCACAAGCAGCATGCCCAATTCAAGAAAGATTTTAGAGACAGAACTCACTTTCACCCTCCTAGTTTTAAATTTGGTTTCATAATTCCTATAAGCTGGGGTCTGACATTGTCTATTCTTTCTGCAGTGTCATATATAGAGAAAGAGCCCAACAATCTAAAAGTAATTCAAAGCAATTCCACCTTTTATTGATATTTCCTGAAGAAGGATGAAGGGATTGAATGCATAATTCATATTAATACTCCCACTCTGCCACTGCCCCACAAACTTCTAAATCTGCACCTTCTAATCCACATCTTGCAAAAACTCACATGTTTTATTTGGCTCTTGAGTCTTCCCTGTTTCCTTCACATTATTTCATCTTTTTAAATTTTCCTTTCAGAGTAAACATACTTTCTCCTGATTTCCACACCCCAGTGATATTCTCCCCATCCTACCCAGGACATAGGAAAACCCGGAGCCTTCTCTGACTAACTCAAAAATCACCCCAGAAGTTTGGAGAGACAGAGAAAACTAAAAGGCAGCAAGAGGTTTCACAATGGGGAGGAGAGGTGAGATAGAAAATTGAAACATTCATAATTGAATATGTTTTAAAGTCCTCATCTCTCCAAGAATCACTACCCCTGCCTGCCATGTCTTCCTTCCCCCAGACAAGGAAGAGATTCATCTTACTGAGTACACACAGAACTGTGCTTGGGGGCAGAGAGCCAAGATTGGTTTCTGTTTATCATGGGAAAAAGCTCAAGGTACTTAGTTTTAAGCTGCACTGAATCTAGTATCATTCATCTGTTTATGTTCTTTTAAAAAAGCCTTTAAAAATTCAGTGCAGAACAAAAACAACAACAAAAAAGCAAATTGTCCTTTGATTCTATAATGGTTTTTATTCCCCAGAACTGCAGTGTGCAAATAAAGGAAAGCAAATTATGTTCTGAATTAGACTTTTCTTGCCTCTGCTAGGCTGAGTCACCTTTGACGTTCCATTTTCTGAACAGAGCTGGCCGTACTACCTCTAGAGCTATTTTAAAAGATGTCATATACAAACTTGCAAACTTTAGGGTGTTCTACTTCAGGCAAGTCATCCAGAGGAAGGTAACTGAGCTAAATTTCCCCATCTATTTCCCCGGACTTTGGTTTCCTCCAAATCTGCTGGTATCCACAGTAGCATCCAGAATATTAAAGTACAGTCATTATAAATGCAGGCCTCCCTGGTCCTCTTGGATACACCACAGATGGCAACAGGCAATCCAAGGGGGAAGATAAATGCATTAAACGTCTCCTTGTATATATTCCATGGTAGGGAGCTAAGCAACTGGTAAGCAGTTTGCAGTAAACAACTTCAGAATATGGCTTAGGCTTTCACATAACCAAGAACACAGGCAGGAGCCTGTGGCCCTAATAACTTAAAGAAGTTTAGGGGAAATTCAAAAGGAATGCTATCTGTGAAGGGTGAGAGGAAGTGACAGGGAATGTGTGTTATCAGCATTAAGCAGAGGGCCTAAACAGTGGGATTTTATGTCTCTCTGATCTTTGCCACAATTTTTGTCAATGAAAACTAGACATGAAGGCATTCTTGGGGTTTCTGTGGTGAGCAGCAGCTCCCAAATTTCTCTACAGGAGCACATGGGACGTCAGTTCACACAAAAGCATTAGTCTGGCAAACTGTTCACTTACAAATCCACTTGATCTGTTTAGATAATATAAGTACCGTGAAAGTACTGAAGGGTTTCCTTGGTTGGTGCTTTCCAAGTCTCACCTACTGTGTTACTATATCCATGTCGAGTTCCGTCTTCCAAAGAGTGATGTCATTCTAAAATACTTCTCTGAAAGAAATATTTATGATTAATGGTTGGAAACAAGCCTCTAGAAAAAGCCATGGAATCAACTGTAGACCTCTGATTTTTTGATGTTAAAAGGAGGTTGTTTGGTGTATGGCTGGGGCATGACTTTTAGAGTCAGAGAGAACTGTTTGTAAATTTCACATCTGTCAAGTATTTGTTTTTAGGCAAACTCCATTATATTTCTAACTATCAGAGTCTTTATTTGTAAGTGACCTACTGCCTTAAGTTCTGTGGGTAAAAATGGTAAGTAGATAGTTCCTAAGACATTGCTTGACACTTTGTAGGTGCTTACAAATAGTAGCTATTTTTATTAATACTGTCATTGATATTATCACTGATCTAATATCTGCTCCCCTGTGTTGCCCCTCAGTGTGTATTCCTCAGTATCTGACTCTAAAAAAATGAGTCTTTTTCTTGACCCAGGCCTTATCATAGGTCATGAAGACATCAAGTGGAGAAATTAAAGATTTGGTAAGGTGGCAAGACTGGCATATACATTACTACTAATAATTTGATAATTAAGTGTGAAAAGTTAGTGGTGTTTGAGTAGACTCTGAACTAGGGTCAGCTTTGTGGAAGGGATGACATCTTTTAGCTGGTCCTAAAAGATGAATTCATTAGCTGAAAGATGGAATGGGGTTTGGAGAGATCCAGAAAGACAGAACAATATGCATGAAGGAGCACAGATGTAGAATTCCAATCTTTGAGAGTGCTAGTTCTAGGAAGTCAAAACACAGGTTTAAAGAAAGGAAGATGGGTGGGGACTTGGGATAGAGGAGTAACAGGTTAGAAATATGCACTATAGTCAGAAGTCTTATGGTCAGATATGTTCACACTTACTTTGTGTGCACTGCAAAGCCACAGGGAAATTTTTAAACCAGGAAATGTCACAGTAGGATTTGTCTTTGGAAAGATGATTCTGGTATGTTGTGAATGTTTTATATGGGAGAAATGCAAGATGAGATTAGTGGACACTAATTGGGAAATTATTGCAATGAAGAGTCATTTTAGGTCAGAGACAGTGTAATTAGAGAGAAGAAGGTGTATTTCAGAGATAAAAAGACAGGACTCTGATGTGAAAATATCCCTCGTTACAGAAACATTTCTTTCAAATAGTCTATGGTAACTGTTATGAATTTTCTGGGTCTTCCGTTTGTCAAACCAAACTTCTGTCACCCTTTTAATTATTTCAGTTAAGAGATGCCTTGTCTTCCCTTGCATATGTTTTGTGAGTAATCTAACTTTGTCATTTTTCCTCCTTTAAAAATGAGGTGCCTAATTGAAATTCATACTTCAAATGTAAACTTATCACTTCCCACAAACCAGACACAGAATATCTATTAATTTACTATAAAATACTATCTTTTTAAAAGTCTTATCTTGGCATTTAAAAGTCATAAACTTGTCATCTTTTCAACTTAAGGTTAACTATTATCTCCAGATCTGCATTAACTATTGTTATGGTACTTTTTAGCATTTGATTTGATGGGTTTCTACTTGTCTGATAATCTAATATTTTAGCAGGTTAAATTTGTTGGGCAGATATCTGGGAAAATCCCTGGAAAATTATATTTTAAAATAACTTATGTTGCTAAATAAGTGAAAGTGATCTGTGAATAACCACATCTGTTAATTGTTTGGACTAAAAATATGGATTTCTATAGAGTTAAGTCATGGTTCAAAACATTATCTTAAATGTGGAATCTTGGGTGCCTACTCTGGTGTCCCTCTCCATCTCTACTCCATTCCTACACAAGTATTTTAAAAGCAGAGGGTTTGCGGAGAGAATGGGAAATCTGTCTTTAAAACATATTTAAACTTCATCAACAAATTCACATAAAATCTAACTTCTCATAAACTAATCCAATTTCTTATACTTTCTCAAAAATGTCTCTAAGTCACCTATTCAAATGGATGGTAGTGTAACGAGTGAAAAAAAAACTAGATTTTTGTTGATAAAACTCAGAACGTGGTTTTGGGTGGCTCATCATCTCAGCGCCTCAGTTTGTGCATAAAACAAGGCAAAATAAAAATCAGAATATCTTATGGGATCATTAAGAGGATTAATCACACTTGTAAGAGGATTAGAATTCTCACAACTTATAAAAAGTACTAAAAACATGATGTAAATGTTTACTAGCTAAATAAGTATCACCCTCTCTTATCACTACCATAAATTTAGACAGCTAATCTTTGTACAGGAGAATGATGACCTTCTCATAACTCTATTCTCTATCTTATTGCCAGATGAATAGTTTTTGATAATTCATCAGAAACATTTATTAAGCAACTACTATTTTCTAGGCAATATGTTTAACCTGTGTTTATAAAAGATTAACAAGACATATGCTTTGTTTTATAAAAAAAATTCAGGTTTCAGTGGCTTTTAACAAATGCTTAAACTAACAATTATAAACCACAGGTCACATGGGCAAATCAGTGACTTCCAAACTGTGAAGTTATTATTAGTATTGGAGTATTTATATATACTTAGATATTTTGGGGGAAAAAAGGATGGGATACTAGAAGTACAACTGTTACATGTAGTGGGGAATTGGTCATACAATGACGTCTTTTATCCTAAAAATATGTCCTTAAAAATGTAGGCTTTATTTTTTTCAGACAGATGAGAATTACTGGGTACAGGGGAGACTAGACTATAGTGGAGTCAAAGCTAGTGCCAAATTAAAGATGGGAAATGATTTGGGGCATATTTTATACATTGTGCAAGTTAACTTTGCTGGACTGTTTTATTGTCATCTCAAATCTTTTTTTGTGGGGAGGTAATAAACATAAATAGGATAACTTTATCCACATTTATCTGTACATAGTTGACACACAGATCAACAAAATACCTTTTCCTAATGTCCCTATCTATCAGCTTCAGTAATTCATACATAAACCCAAAGTCAATGGTATTGTATAAACACTGACCTCTCCCTAGCCTGCTGTGGTCATTCACAGCATTTCCAGTCATTCTCCACTGATAATACTGTTATGAGTCAGTTTACCTCAAAGGACTCTGCTTAGCAGGAAATCATTGAAAATAGTTAGAATTACAGTCTAGCATTTTTTCCCACTATAGCAAAAATCTGATCATACTTAAATACAGCACAAGATTAGATTGATATAGTAAGACTGTATGCCATGATCCGTCCCATGGATCTTAGGAACTTAAACTGGGTGACTTCCTTTCCTCCACTGTCCTTCCTTCCCTTGGAATTACAAGTGTTCACATTATAGGGTAAATTAAAGAGAAATTGCACAGGGCCAAACCAGGTCTGCAGGCACTGAGCAGCACGCCTGCTGAATCTTCCCTGGGTACAGTGTGTGTTGCCCTTGAAGTCTCCCCACGCTGGATGGGGGCAGCCCAGGCGAAGCTTTGACCGTAGAGCTTGAATGGACCTCAGGAGTGAAGCCTAGATGTCCTGCAAGTTGCGATATGATATCCATGGAGCTTTTGAGCACAACAAAATGTCCCTGCTGGGAGTAAGTTAGCTGAGACATCTCTCATTTCTCTGACACTGATGGAGTCACCATTTTTCAGAAAATTCTTATATTTTGCCCTTTTTCTCAAATACACTGCCTCCATTTTTATGTTTTTGACACAGAAGTGTCTAACATAATGCACCGAAAAGTCATTTGAAAACACTTGATATAGAGATTGACAAGCAATTTCTGCTTTCTACCCTGATAAATTTGAGAACGTGAATGAGAAGCCTACTAACTGCTTAAATAGAGATATTTAGGGGGATGAAGGGGCATCAGAAACACAAGCAAGAAAAAAGTCATTTTTCAAATAACTCTGAAACAGTTCTGTTATGCTGAGGTCCCTTACTTCTATGGGCCCCAGAAGAGATTTCAGGGATTCAACTCCTGCTGTGGCAATTTCTGACTCAATGACTTTCAACAAGTTATTTTATGTCTGTGGGTCTCAACCATGTCCTCATCTGCAAAAGAGGATCACAATAGCACTCTTTCTGTGGGGTTTTACAAGGATTAAGATACATAGAAGCATGCACACAAAAAGTACTCAGTGGTTGAAATGTTTGCTTTTTAAACTCTGACAGAGCTGTTATTATAATAGAACTTGTCTCTTGGAGTCTCACATTTGTAAAACTAAAAAAAAAAAAAAAAGAATACATTTTGCCAATTGTGAAAATGCCCAATGTTAGGAAGAGTTAGAGAAACAATCATGTTTTTATCATTTTGTAAAGTTTGCTATTAAGGCTCTGTAAATATACAGATAAAAGAAGCTTTGGAATTGAGCTGTAGCTGCTATGGGTATAAAGACAAAGGGAAATTTCTCAAGTTTGGGGAAAAAGAGAGGAGTCTGAAATAAGGTGGAAAAGAGATCTCAAAGCTGAACCAATGGTATAGAATTGCTTCATTTGCCTTAAAATTAACCACCATTTACACTACTTCCTTGCTCACAGATTTTTTTCTGCTTTGGTTTGATTTGCTTCTCATTCTACCAGAAGATATCTAACACGGGGACATATTTCTGGCAATAAACAGGAGATCAATGGGAAAGCAGGCTTCAGTTTGCTGAACTTACGGATGCTATGAAACGGAAGGCAGCTCAAATATACATCTGGCCAGGGCAAAGGGCGCTCAGCGAGTCAGGCATGTTTCTTTTTAAACTGCCTTTCTTGGCCCTTTCAAATCCAACAGCACTGAAAAGGAAAGGGGTGTTCTTTCGCTTCACACAAACTAACAGCCCGTTTCATGACAAGAAAGCAGCGTTGCTTCCCAGTGTGTCTTTGTTCGAGTGATAGCAGGCCCATTGAAACCTCCTGATGGAGCTCATTGAAAATAATAGGCCCCATTATCTTCACTGGCAATGCTGCCATGAGAGCTTCAAAAACTGAAATAATGACAGCTCATACTGGATGTACAGTGCAAAGGCAGAGTGTGATTATGGGCAATTTCTGGCTCTCTCCTACATACCTCGATAGATGAGGAGGGGGCGGTGGGGTGAGGCGGGGTACACAAGGAGAGTGCGATGAGTCACTGTGCCCTTGGGGATGTTTGTACCTGCAGAACTTCAATGTTTTGTCTTAAATAATTTGTAAAAGTAAAATATCAATTTCTGAATCACTTCAGAAACCGGAGTTTGAAGTCATGGGTTCTTTAATTTAGTAGTGAAATGCTGGCACATTTGGTTACTTGCTAGGGATGACGGCTACAAAATTGGTGACATTTGTTTGACAGTCAGCATGTGCCAGAATGCATGATGACCCAGGGCCACTCAACCGCTGATGGCTCCTCAGAGATCATACAGGTCTTACTCTCTCCAGATCAGCTCTTTGTAACCCTGCGTCTTCCTAGCAAGCCTGATTTTCTGGCGTTGGGAGAGTAAATGGGAAGGGAGATAAATATGGAGGGAAGGAAATAATTGCTCCCTTCTAAAGCACCCCCCCCCAAAAAAAAAAAAACCAAAACCAAAACCAAAAACACACACGGACTGGGCTAGGAATGGACTTATTAGGCTGTGAAAAATTACCAGGAGGAGAACTCCCCCAGGGCTCAATGACAACTGAGCAGGAAAGGGCTCCCTCAGGAGGAAAACAGTCTCTATCTCATGAAAGGGTGGGGTGAGGGTGGGGAGATTGGGGAGACTATTTGCTTTTTGAAAACCCTTCCTTTTGTGGCTTGTTATTATCTGTATGTTTTCTGAAATGAAATGCCTTAAAACCACCAACCAACACATTCAGACATTATTTTTTTTCATTTGAAACAACTCTGAAGAACACAGTGTGCTGTGTACATCACCCTTGGGGCTTATATTTAATATAAGAACAAGACTGTCTCCCTGCTTCCCTGGTGCCTGACTGTAACTGGGGAGAGGCCCGTGGCGGTAACAGCATCATCCAGCTGTTGTGGCAAAATGAGAATTGACAAGAAGGAAAAGGATATCTAATAGAAACTGCCCACAAATGTGTCCATTGGTTGAGGCAGCTGCATTCCCCCAGTCCCAGGCAGGGAATAGAGAGAAGCAATTCTTAAAGCTTTTGGAACCTACAGCAACATAAGACCTCTGCTCCCAGCTCATCCTTCTTCTGCCATATGCTCTTCTCCCTTAGTCTGGTGTGTGAATACTTGCTTCAAAGGATTCAGTCCGGGTGACGATGTTACTTTATTTGGGAGGTATTATCCCTTAGAAAACATGTGCCTGGATACCTTGGCACCATGTGTGATCACACAGATGCCATTCAGTACCCCCACCGTGTCTGATTAAACCACAGAGAGGACAGAAAAGTCAGGAGGCAAGCAGTGGTTCTCTGAGCTACTGGGTGTCTGCAGAGTATGGTGCAGGGCAGGCCTCTGTGTCTTTATGTTTCCATGTAGATTCAAAGCTCCTTCAGAGCAGCCCCTTCTGTCTCCACGCTTGATACCTAATGGGCGCTCCACAGATATTTCTGATTTAAACTGTTGATCAGATACAAAAATCATTACTATTAAAAGCAAGATGTGAGATGCAATTAAGGAAAAACTTGTGTTTCTGGTTTTTATTTATAGCTGCTTCTTCTGTAATGTTTGTTTCTCTACAGTCTCTTAGAAGAGGAATTCAAGGCCATCATTTCATGATAGTTCCTGAACTCGATCCTATTCCCTGCAGCCTGCTGTTTCACAATACCAGATACCAGGTAACTTGTATATAGCAGGTGTTTATTTCCTTCAGTACTTAAGGTTGAGGAGTTCCAGAACCAGGTACCAGTAGATTTTATGTGTGCTGAGAACCTATTCCTGCTTCACAGTGTGTCATGGAGTGTCCTCACATAGCACAAGCACAGAGGGAGACCTGTGGAGTCTCCTTTTTAAGGCACTCATCCCATTCACAAAGGCTCATGACCTGCTCACGTCCTAAAGCCCCACTCCTGAGAGCATCACATTGGGGTTAGGAGTTCAAATGTGGTTTGGAGGGTGGGACACATTCAGCATGTAGTAAGCTCCAGATAAACTTCCTTCTCTTCCCTTTGAATTGGATAGGCTACTTGATTTGCTCTCAGATCATTTCATGATTACAGGTGCTCTCCCCTGAGTTGTCTCTCGACAGCCACTTTTTTATACCTACCAAGATTGTTTTCGCCTCTTATTTTAGTTTGGTGGAAAAGGCGAGTGCTATTTATTTATTTTTGCATTCATTCATCCACATGTTTGTTTGTCTTTTTGGTTTTGGGGGGCAAAACGCTGGCTTACTGAATTAAAAGGAAAACATTACAGAATAAGCTCCAGTTTTCTGATACCATCCGAAAGCAACCAAAAAAGGGATCATTGGTGTGCTGATTTAAACACAGACTACAAACTTCCCCAAATCTTCTAACTGTAACGCAGAGAGTAGGCGAGAAGTCCTACATTCCTAGGAATCTGTACAACTGGAAACAGCCCAGGTCATTCTTATCCATGGGAGAGCAGCTAGACTCAGACCTCAGCTTAGCTAGACCCATGTTTGGGTGAAACTTCCCAATTAGAGTTTTCCAACAAAGTGGAAAAATTCTATAACACTTTTCTAAAGCAGTCTCTCAAAACTGTACTGTGTTCTTAGCTCACAGTGTGAACAGCCATCCGGAGTGTTTTCCAAGGTCTTAGATACTGTTTTAAAGAGATGGAGGAAAGATACAGCAAAGTGTATCAGAGAATGTGTTTCCTTCTAGTGTATGTTCTTCTGGAAAACTGGCTGTGAGTTAGAATCTGCTGGGTCCATAACAGCACTTTCTGTCAGTAACACACACACAAGGCACTGACCTTTCAAAACCCTACGTACGGTCCTTTGAACCCCTCTCTCCTGCTGGCGTAGAGTATTTACCCTCAAAGAGGACCAGTTTTAGCACCGATCCCTTTTATATGACAAGACTCATTTTTAGTGATCATGTAAGGATCAGTGACGTTCATTTTTACTCCTTATTTTTAAAACAAAGTGGAGTAACTTAGGAAGTATGAATTTCAGGATTGAAGAGGGTTTTCAAATTTGGTAAGTTATTTCATATATGATCTAAAACTGGGGCTTACTAGCAATGTATACTTCTTCTGTGTTTCTCTCTGCAAATTTTAAAGGCATGTATGAACAAGCGGCAAGTACTCACCTAGATTGACAGAACTGAATAACTCATGTTCTCTTTCTATATTTTACAATGTGCAGTCACTCTTAATCCACTGTTTGAACTCAGAAATACAGAGAACCACAGCATTTGGAGAAAATCTTGAAAGATGTTGAGCCAATATGAACATGTTTTAAACCAAACTGTGTAACTAAATTCATGTGTCAGAAGCTAGTAGGTAACTGGGAGTTTTTGAAAGTAACTTTCACGTATAATGTAGTGTTTGTCAAGAAACAAGTAATAAAATATGCTAATTTGAAGGTCACTAATGTATTAGTAAAACTCAGCTGTAACCTCAGTGCCTTTTTAGAAATTAGAGCAACAAAATTTTTACTTGCAAAGTATTTTGCCACTAATACTGTTTAGAACGACTGGTTTAGGTGATAATGAAAAACTATTATAGTCAATTTTAAAGTAATACATTTTATACTTGTATGTTTATACTAAGTACATTTTTGATTTTCTGCAAAAAGTGAGTTTCTGTTTTGCCTGTACCCGGGATGGTAGATCATATTACAGAGCTGTGCTTGAGTAGTAGAGAAAATTAAGCTTCTGTGTTTGTGTCTCTTTTGACAGAGCCTTTGATGTTTTGTGTAATTTAAGAAATTGGACAACTAGCTCACCTTGGTGGTTAGGTTCATACTCTTAATGGTGGAGTTCCACTGGATGGTAGCAAAGTTGCTTTAGTCATACCGGACAGCTCAGGCTTTAGTATTGACAGGACTTTATAGGAGACAGAATTGGCATTTCTTTGCCTGGAAATATTCCCCTGCTTTCATATTACCTTATAGCCCATTTAGCCTCCAGCCTATGCCTCTGTTTAAGCTTTTGTGAACCAGTTCCATATTTGCAATTTTATTCAACACCATGTCCTATGGGAGTCACTGATGGAACTGTTTGTTCCTATTTTGGATAAAGAAATGAAGGTTCAATGAACTAATAAATGACATAGTTATAATTAGAGCTCAAGACTTCATCTTTGTCCTTCATCTGTAACATATTGTGGAAATGATCCCTGAAAGTATATTCGCTGTGCCCTTTACCTGCTTCTTTCATCTTTGTCCATATTATCTCCCTCTTAGAAAACTTCACTCTTATTTCCTGGGCTTTGTGAATCCTTTCTCTTTTCTTATTCTCTCTTTTTTCCCCATAAAACATTATTAATCCAACCTTATGAAAATGATACCATAAAAGTGTGTCAAATATTTAGCAGCTCAAAAAGCCTTCCATATTTTTAAAATTTCGTTTTCTTAAATTATCTTTTTCCTGAGAAACAGAAGTAAATGCAACTTTTTGGTCATTAGATGGTAGAACTGTAACTGGAGTCATGATTTCCATTCCTGGGCTCTCTCTACCACACATTGTGCTTTCTAGTTCTGAAACACTTTTTGTATCCTAAGTCTTGCCTTTGCAACCATGCAATTCTAATTTTCTTTTCCTATATGTATTATATTGCCTTCTCTTTTTCACACCTGCATCCCCAACTAAATTCTAAACTTACTAAAAAGGTGATTATCTTACGATTCTCATATATCTTGTTCTTCTCTATAGCACTTAGTACATTTCTAAGCAAAGAATACAATTAAATGAATGATTTTTATTTGGATGCTTAGATGATCGATTGATTGAAAATATCTGTTTGCCATTATCAGTCCTTTATCTCTTGACATAATTTATATCCTGAGTCTCTGCTGCATATTACAGATACTTTCATTAATATATCCTTATCATACTCTAGGGCTTCTGAATTTTTTACAGTATTTTCACACTCTATTTAAATTAACATCTGGGCCAAGCAACTTTCCCATTTTGCAGCATCGTCTTGTCCTAAATTCCTCCATCTGCCTGTTCAGTTCTCTTTGTGAATTGTACACTGTGATGTATCATTATGCATTTGATTTTTGACCTCTAGACATGTCATTGCCTCACACTATCTCAATATAATAGTCATCAGATGAAGCATTAGAGAGAAAAATGAGCAGATTTGCCTTTGTAGAAGAAAAAGTAAACAGAAGATTTTGACTTTGAAATTATGCTGGAAATTTTCATTCATGTCCTCATACAGGTGGAAGATATATCTTTTGATTAGACAAATGCCCTTGAAATCACCTGCATTTGGATTTTTATAAAGTAACTCATGACTGGTTATCAGCAAACGGGTAGACTGATACAATTAAAATACCACTGAACTGAGAGTTCAGAGACTCTGAACTCACTAGATTGTGAGGTCCTTGAGAGCACAAAGTACCTAATTATTAATATTCATGCACCTGATGCAGAGGTGTTCCTACCTTATATACATTCTCAAGAGATTGTTAGGTAAGTAAATGAATGACTAAGATTAACAAAGAAAGCACAACTTCAAGTCTGGCTCTGCCACATACTAACAAGAATACCCAAGATAAGTCAATAACTATCACTATACTACTTCCCTCCATATGTAGACCTGGGATTTGAAATGATCTAATGTCTTTGAAAGTCTGTAAAAATGAATTATATATTATATATATTGCTTCTTAATAGTACCTAGGCAATAGGCTTGTTAAGTGGTAGTGTTACATATTTTGTATCAGTTAAAAATAGATTTAGCTGTAAGTAATAGGACATGTCACTATCTGTAGTTTAAACAAACAAGGCGTTTGTGTCTCCTGCATAGTTTAAGATCAGTGGTTAGGGCCTCTCTGGTGGTGCAGTGGGTTAAGCAATGCACTATGAAGCAGACCGCAGCCACTATGGCACGAGTTTTATCCCTGCCGCCAACCAGGGAGGGGACCCACATGGCATAGGAGACCTCTCCTGCCTCGCCTGCTGCTCCCCTCAGCAGTGTGTTTCAGTCAGTCTGCCTGTTCTGCTCCCCACTGTCTCTGGTGGATCCTCTTAGCGTCCATACCTCTGGCCTGTACCCCAGCTCTTGTATGCATAAATAAATAAATCTTTAAAAAAAAAGTAAAGATCAGTGATTAGCTAATGCTGGTCTTGGTCAGTAGTTCTGTGATATCAGGGTCCATGTCTCCTCAGCTCTCTCCACCTTTTCCTCATGCAGCAACTGCTGTTGTATACTGTGTTGTAGAAAGGGATAAAGGACAGAGGAAGAGTGACACCAATTTTGTGTCTGTGTGCATGTGTGTGTTTAAATTTGGAAAATTAGAATTTGCCCTCCTCGCATACCTATGTAGTTGACTGTCCTTAAGGTCTTATTGTAAAGACTGTTTTACTTTACTCCTACTAGGAGTTTTCAAGTAACAGAAAGGATTGCCATGACTGATTTGGTCATTCATGTCTCACTAGTCACAAGCGGGCATACTTGGTCCCAAACAAAGTAAGGGCATTGTTAGCAGGAAACATGCTGAGAAGAGATCTTGGGCAGACATTACTATCTCTTCCACATAGATAGCTGGCATGTTATGAGGGACTCGACTTTAGAAGAAAAGAACAACTAGTATGTCAGTGCTTCTGCCTCTTATTTAGCATGCATTTGTGGGTGTGTGTGCACATATATGTGTGCTGACAATGATAATGGAGTTTCAGCTTTTTTTTCCTTCAGTACTAACTGTGTAGTTTGGAAAAGACTTGCAGAAATTCATCGTGTATGTGATGTCCTTAACCTGATGGGTTCTTTGAGAATTGGCCAATTTCGATACTGCTGTGTGAAAACCCCTGCTTTCTAACTGTGCAAAGATGAGTGATGTTCACAGTCTTTACAATAACAAGGGCTTTAGCTAATTTTCTAATCTGTCACGCCCTTTACTCTTTTAACTTGCAATACTGAAAACAGAAGGTATTCCACACCATCAGTGTGAAATGTCTAAGAATCATAGGGTAATAATTACAAGAACACATTGAGTCTGAGATGCTCCCAACTTATGCCTTTCCTTAATTATGGGATCAACTTAATATCCAATTCCTGTAGTTTCTGGTGACCCACTAGCTTTTTTTTTAAAAAAAAAAGACAAACCATGAATATGTCTGGCATTCTTAAATAGGGTATTCATTCCACCATCTGCTAGACTATGATCCTAGCCTCTTCCCTTTCCCCCTCACATCCCCTATTAAATTGCTCTGCTTACTTCCCATTACTGGAGTGACTAGAACCTAGTGCTCTAACTTTCTGCTTATTTATGTAGTCAGTGTTTACGCTGTTGAACCCATCAATGTTTAAAAGGACAGGAGAGGACATCTGTGACCCACCAATGACAAGAGGTTGCAATTTACAACTGCCAAATTACCAAGTGATTTTTTTTAAGACTCGCTTTTGAAACACAAGGAAAAGGTATATTTAGAGCCATTTAGTCATGTGGCAAGAATACAATCCAATATGAATTATCAGTTAAGTTTTTTTGCACACATAATAGAGTCTGGATTATTTACAGTTCATGAGGATGCTCCAGGGTTATACTGCTGCCATCCAACAGATTTCTTTGTTTTAAGATTGTAATAGATACTACATATTTTGCTGCAATAAATTTCTCATTTCTAACTATAGCACCATAAAAGCCAAAGGTCCTTCAAATTAGCTAGAGGACTCTTGGTAATAATTTATATCTACCACAATAATTATAGCCCCATCTCTGTATTAATTATACACATTCCCTCAAGATATTTCATTTGCAATATTGATGGAAGTTTCCTCTTTATTAAACTTCTATAGATTGCTTTCTAGTTTCACATAGAAGCTGTTTGTTGGTTTTTATTTTGCTTTTTTTTTTTTTCTTTGCCCCAACAAAGTAAAATCATTCTGGGCCTCCCTGGTGGCGCAGTGGGTTAAGTAACGCACTATGAAGCAAGCCGCAGCCACTGCAGTGCGAGTTCGATCCCTGCTGCCGGCCAGGGAGGGGACACACATGGCACGGCAAACCTCTCCTGCTGTGCCCGCTGCTCCCCTCAGCAGTGTACTTCAGTTGATCTGCCTGTTCTGCTCCCCACTCTCTGTGGTGAATCCTCTCACCACCCCCCACCTCTGGCCTGTACCCCAGTGTTTGTATGTATAAATAAATAAATCTTTAAAAAAAAAAAAGTAAAATCATATTCTGTTCTTAGCTACTCTATCTTATGGCCCATTTGGAATTAACATGAATTGGATTATTTGTTCTCTATGAATTAGTAGAATTTTAAAATTATTGTCTATTACATGTAAATATTGTGTGGTTTATGTGCATCCAGGGAGTAATGGAGCATTAGTTCTAGGGGGCCACTGTTGTTTATTTAAAGGTAAAAGCAGCAAGACTTTTTTTCTTTAAAACTCATCAATATTAATAGAGCAAATACTAAGTTAAAGACTTAATCTATGACAGATTGTCTTAGTCTGCTCAGGCTGTCATAACAAGAAACCATAGACTGGGTGGTTTAAATAAAATATATTTATTTCATCATAGTTCTGGAGGCTGGAGGTCCAGATCATGTTGCCGCATGGGTTTGGTGAGGACTTTCTGGCTTTCAGACAGATATCTACTGGCTGTGGGCACACGTAGGAAGGGGTCTGTTCTGAAACATAAATCTGAGGAAATTGCCAGAAAAAAGCAAGAGAACTTAAATGCAAAAATGCGCTAGGTGACCTAAGAAATAGATAAAATAGGACTGCCCATTATTGCAGTAGTAGGATCCTAGGAAGTAAAAGAAATGCAGATAAGAAATCTGAGAGCAAAATTATAAAAATTTACAGAATTGAGGAATAACTAGAAGTTTCATCTATAAGAGACAAAGATACAGATATCTACCTATTAGATAGATAAATAGAGCCAAAATTATGATATTTGTAGTTAAAAATATACTTCTGGAAGAAAAAATAGGTAACTTAAGAGAGAAGATAAACAAAAAGGTGGATTTTTCATATTGGTCAATCTCTAAAGTGTGATTTTGATTCACATTTTCTTAATAAGTGAAGTTAAACATTTTTTCAAGTGTCTGATGGTCATATGCTTGTCTTCTTTAGAGAAATGCCTGTTCAATACGTCTGCCCATTTTTTGATTATTTTCTTGTTTAATTGTATGAATTCTTCATATATTTTGAGATTAATACCTCACCTGATGTCTATATCTAGGAGTGTGTCATCCATGTTTTCTTGTACATTTTGTGATTTTAGGACATATCTAAGCCTTTAATCAATTCTGAGTTGATTATTGTGTTTGCTTTAAATAATGTTCTAGTTTTGTTCATTATTATTATTTTTTTCTTTTTTCTGTATCATTGTTCAGGTTTCTCAATATCATTTGTTAAAGAGATTTTCTTCATTCTATGTTCTTGGCTCTTTTTATCCTAAATTAACTGTCCATGTATATGTGAGTTTATTTCTGGACTTTAATTCTATTCCATTGATCTATGTGTCTGTTTTTGTTCTAGTATCATACTGTTTTAATTATTGTGGCTTTATCATATACTATAAAATCATGGAGGGTGATATCTCCATTTATTTTTTTTCTTCCTCAGAATTGTATTGGTTATTGTCTTTTGTGGCACCAAACAAAGTTTAGAATTATTTGTACTGTTTAAGAAATACCATTCTAACTTTGATAGGGATTGCATTAAATTTGTAATTACTCTAGATAATGCCATTTTAAGTGTTTATTCTTTCAGTCTACTAATATAGTATATATTTCCATTTCTTTGTGTCTAATTCTGTTTCTTTTAACAATGATTTACAGTTTTCAGTATATACATCTTCATCTCTTTTGTTAAGTTACCCCCAGACATTCTTTCATTTTTATCCAATGTAAAATAGATTGTTTTCTAATTTTTTTATTTCCTTTAATTCATTGTTGGTGTATATAAATGCAACAGATTTTTGTATTTTGTTTATATTCTCCTATTTTATTATATTCATTTATTATTTCTAGAGCTTTTTGTGGAGTCTTCAGGGTTTTCTGTATGTATTGTTATTTCATTTTCTTGCCTGGAAGGAATTCCTAAAATTCCAAGTCAACAAAGAACAAATTAGTTTAGATCTAGATCATGTCAAAGGCAAAATTATAAAAAAGCAAATAATTTCAAAACTATTCGCTTTTCAGATGTGAGTAAATTTAATATGCTTGATATGATGTAGATGTGACTTATAATAATAGAGGGCTTGAGTTTATGATAGAAAGGCCCCATTTTTAACTCATTGAATTCCTTGGGAAGAATATTGTTTGTGCAACATTTTGAAATAATGGATGAACTTAGACCTATTATTGTGCCTTTATTCAGTCCTTTTCCTCTTCCTGTGGCTATCACAAGTAGAATGTTTATTGAGTTATCATATGTCAGACACTGTGCCCACAGTTCCAAATGCTTTAACTCTTTTAATCCTCATGATAGCACTAGAAAATAGGCTCAATTATCTTTAGTTTATAGATATGGAAATTGCAGCTTAGAGAGTTATATAACTTGCCAAAAGTAACACTGATAGAAAGTGTTGAAAAGGGTTAGGAAATGAGTCTTTCTGCCTTCAGTTCCTTGCTCTTGCTCATTATACTGTGTGCCCTCGAAGTCTCTACAGAAAGTAAGAATATTGGTGGCAGACCTAATATTTGCCAAATGAATTCAATTCACTTTCATTATAACTTCTAAAGGGTTAGACAGAAAAAAATTCATATAATAATCACTTGAAATTTTCAGTGATGGCCAGAAAGCTGGGTCTTTAGAGGTCCTAAGCACTGAAATAACGTGGTGATTATGGAGATTTTTTTTTCAATCCCTCTTCACCTTCCATCTAATAAAAAAACTTAAAAATAAAGGTAAGTTAACCAGAGCCCTAGTTTTGTTTATGGTGATTGTTTTTTCTAAAACATTACATATTGAGTTATTGCAGATTATTTTCTTTTATCTAGATGTACTTAATTTTGCAAATACTCTAATATTAAAATTAGTCTGTATGATAGCAATTTTTATGTGTCAACTTGCAGGACATTTTGGAAGGTTAACGTTTAATTTATGGTGAACTATGAGTAAAGCAGATTTTTGTCTGTAATACTGTGATATATATATACATATATGTATCATTTTTTAGGTGTTCAAAGTATATGTCTCATATATAAATTTTATCCTTATCCACAGACTGCTTCACAGCTTGGGATTTCCTAAGTGTTGAGAATGTTAATGGTGTCTCTTACTATGTTAATGAAGGTGGTTTACTAAAACACCTGAGGATGAAGGCTGGTTGGAACCAACCATGTGATTAGAAGGTTGGAACTTCCATTCCCACACCTAGACTTCCAAAGAAGGGAGGAGGCTAAAGACTGAGCTCAGTTGCCGATGGTGGGTGGTTTAATGAATCCTATCTATGTAATAAAACCTTTATAAAACCCAAGAGATTGAGTTCCAGGATGGTTAACACAGGGAGTTTGGGGAGGATGGTGTGTCTAGAGAGACATGGAGTGTTTTCTCCTTTCCTTGCCCTTTGCATTTCGTCCATCTGGCTGTTCATGAGTTACTGTCCTATGTAATGTATCTGTGATCTAATGAGTAAACAATTTTGAGTTCTTTGAGGTGGTTTAGCAAGATAGTCCAACCTCTGATTTATAGACAGATACACATGTAACCACCGGGCCTTGTTGTGTCTGCTGAAGTCTGAAGTGATGACATAGGAACTCTATAATCTATTGTCAATTGATCAGAATTGAAATTGCAGCCTGGACTTGTGGTTGATGTCTCAAGTGAAGGAAGGTCTTGGAGACCCCATCCTTTACTTGTGCAATCTGATGTTATTTCCAAAGACATAGTATCAGGACTGAGTTGGATTTTCTGATACCCTGCTGATATTTGAGAAATACTTGTTGGTTTAGAGAAACTGCCACACACTTTAATTGCAGTGTGCTGTAGAGTACCAGCACAGCTTCCAAAATGGGGATGAGCCTTATGTAAATATTGAGGGCCTAAATAGAAATGCCAGTGACAAAAACAACAACAATAAAATTGGCCTCCCTGAACAAGAAGGAACTCCCCAACAAACTACATTTTGACTTAATCTACATATGCAGATTTGGTTTTGCCTCTCTGTAATGACATGAACCAATTCCATTATTATTAGTCTGTATACACACATGCCTTTGGTTGAGTTTCTGTAAATAACCCTGAATAATGTACTGGTTAATCCACATCCATAAGGCCTACCCTCAGTTAAATGTCCTAAATTGAAATCAATGTTTTTTTCTTAATACTAATATGTGAATTCTTAATTCGGTCTGATTTCACTTACTTGCAGGTAATGCAATCAAGTATCTAGAAACCTGGCGTCTCTCCTTATTACTTCTCTGATGCTAAGAATACATTCTACAGTTTCTTTGATTTTCCTCAGGTCTCCTATTAAAATTTAGCCTTGTTTAGGAAACAAGATGATATAATTTGAGCATGGGATTGGACTCATTGCTTCAAGCCAGTCCCAATGTCTGTAATGTTGAGCCATTCAAATTCTACTATGTTTATTGGGAAAAAATGATCTAAAGATATATATATATTGTGTGTGGATGCTTCATAAAAGCAGTGAGTTTGCAGTCTGCTCAACAATTGGTGATTATTTGGATTACCATAGGTATTACATTAGTAAACATGTATGTAAATTCTTCACTTTAAGCTATAGTCTTTGGTCACCAGTCAAGGCAAATTGATAACCACTAACTCAAATGTCTTTTTGAAACTGTTCTCTCGGCTCACAGTAGGACATACTTTAACTGAACCTATTAACCGAGAGACCCTGAATATTAACTGGGTATATATTTTGCCTTTTATCTATCTGCACTCCTAAGTATGGTAGCAATCCCCAACCAGTGCAGGACTCTACAGCAACATAGTGCTACACATCTTCCAGACACTGTTCTATCCAGTTCCACTGCTGAACACGCAGGGCTACTCTTTCTCTCTTCCGATCTTTAGCTGCTGAAGGCCTTTGTGATTGTGTTAATGTCATTATTCCCTTTTCTCATCTCTGCCCTTGACTGGTCTAACAAAGGTGTCTAGTCCTGGCCTACTATACACAGAAGGTGCCATTCTGATCTCTTAGAGCCCAATCCATCTGTGTGTGGGTTTTCATATAATTTTCAAGGTCATGAGAGATAACCGCCCCCCCTTTTTTTAATACACCACATATTTAACTACTTTGGACTGATTCCATGAGATCCTGACTTTCACTAGAAAAACCTCAAAACATGTGGCCAAATGATCCTATTAGAAATGTTTTGTTGTTGTTGCTCAGGTATATGTGTATAGATATATATACACATATATATATTTCATATATATATATATATAAAGTAACCTCATTAAAAATTTTAAAAAGGCCAATTCAGCAAGTTTCAGCATAGACATGGATTTCCTTCCATCCTCAAGAACATGGAAATCAAGTGAGTGTTAATTTTAACCCTTTAGGGAGCATGTGCTGTTGGAGGGAAGACCTTGACTTGTGATTTGCTGCAGTGTTTGGTACTCAGACATAGCCTCAACATGACTTCCCAAAGGCTCACTTTCCTTAGGGCTATTTTTTATGTGTAAGCCCTCATTTCATAAACAATTGAATTAGTTCACATTAACCACCATTGATGGCACAGTACACAAAACATAAAGAAATCACCTAAAATAATGTTTTTGAACCAGCTGCTAAATTAAGTAATGTATTTGTTTTATTGCACATTTGCATAATAGGGCAAACTAGAAACTCTATGTAACAGATGTGCTGGTGGCAGGGAGATTTGATTACTGACTCCTGTTATTAATCACTGCACAAATCTTAAATGATTTGTTTCTACAGTTTTATCAATTTACATCTCAGAATGTACATTTATGCACACAATGTAGAGATAAAGCATCTGTTCACACCTTTCTGGAGGCTTCAGTATATTTATGGCAATGAAGTTTTGCTAACCAAGGCACAGGAAACTTTGACCAAATACTGATAACTTTGAAAAGATCCATAATCTTCATCAAAGTAGTTAATAAACATCATTTTGTCATTTCCAGAATATTATATTCTAATGTCTATTGTTTTGTCTCTTCTATGAAATAAGCAAAACAAGTGATATTTGGAATTCACAGGATTTGAATCCTGGACATTCTTGTTTCCTTTAAATCACCTTAGAATTCTTTTTATTGATGGGCAATTCTGTGTAAGTTCACAGTACAGCTTTACATCTCCATAAATGTATATCCCACTTGTACCCATCACCAAAATTCTTTTCCCATTCATCACTAGTAAGTTTATCACCTCTTTTAGTTCTTCCCACCTTGCTTTCGCATCCCCTCTGCTACTCACATTTTTGTTATCAGCATCTAAGGGTTGGTTTTTGTTGTGTTTTGTTTTGTTTGATTGCTTACTTGCTTTCTTTATATTCCACATCTAAATAAAATCATCCTAGGTTTTTTTTCTTTTCTGACTTATTTGACTTAGCATAATCACCTCGAGTTCCATTCATGTTGTTGCAAATGGCAAGACTTTTTCTACTGCTGAGTTGTATTACTGTGTATACATGCCACATCTTTATGCACGCATTCGTTGATGGTCATTTAGTGGTTTTCATTTCTTAGCTACTGTAATAGTGCTACAATAAGCATAGGGGTGTATAAATCTTATCAAATTAGTGTTTTCACATTCTTCAGATAATTACCTAGAAATGGGTTGCTATGTTGTATGGTAGTTCTATTTTTAGTTGGAGGATTCTCCATGTTGTTTTCTGTCAGGGCTGTATGATTTACATTCCTGCCAGCAGAGTACAAGAGTTCCTTTTTTTGTCTACACCCTTGCCAACATTTACATCTGGTCTCTTTATAGAGACCGTTCTTGCAGATATGAAGTGGTATCTCATTGTGGTTTTGATAAACCTTTCCTGAATATTTGATTTTGAGCATTTTTCACATGTCTCTTAGTCATCTGTATTTTTTGAGAAAATTTTATTCATATCTATTCATTTTTTGATGGTCACCTAAGAATTTTGAAGAATTTCAGGGTACAGTGGTATCATTGAGTGTTACTATATGGAGTTTTAAAAATTATCCTTCCTCTTTTAATTTTACATTTGACATTTCATAATCCTGTATCTATGGTTTTCATCAGCATTTTAAATAGGTGTAATACATTTTCAGATGGCAAGCCTAGAAAGGAAAAAAAGTACAAACATAGGCAATATAAATATTGTTTCATTAATTTCCAATTAAGCATGATAAACGCATTGGTTCTACACATAAAAATGTCCCCAATAAGTCAAAACCCTAGATAATGTGGTTTTTTTTTCAATTGTGAGTATTGCAGTTACTTTATAAGCAAAAGAGTGAAAATATTCTTAGAATAAAGTTAACATTTTAGCCTGTCAAATCCAAGGACTGATTTATGTCACAAGGATTCCTTACAATCATTACTTTCTATAATGACTTACCATTTGAATTCTGACATTTCTCTTAAAATTTTATATATTATATATTCCAGTTGATTAAGTTTGGCCTCTTCTTAATTCACCATAACCAGCTGGTATAGAAAATAAAGCCTTAGAAATTTTCTTTCTTATACTATTCTGTTTTCTTACTTTGGTCTCCTATTTAGACATAGCAGAGGGGGCAAAAAAGAGCAAAAAAAAAAAAAAAACCCTCAGAACTGAAATTAAATGCATCATTTCTGAAAACTGGATGAAATTTCAGATAAAGGCTTTGTTTTTAATGCCTAGGAAAAAATTAAAATGTATATATTTTTCTCAGTCAGAGGCAAGACTGTTATGGTTGCAACCCTGCCTTTTTATAGTTCATCCTGGGAGCTAATGAAGCGTTGCATATTGGTTTCAAATTCAAAGCATATGTAGTCACTGAGGCATTTTTTCTTTATATAGAGTGATTTCAAAGGAGCCCCAAATGTGGTCATCTTAGAAAATGTAATTTGGTCAAGTACTAAAAAACGTTTTCCCAGATGACAAAAACCTTCCCCTTTGAGTTGCCTATGAGAACACAAACTGGCTGTGAAGTACATTCACAACTCTCTGTGAAAAATGTACAGAAGCTGATGAAAATATATTAAAGGCTGGCATGTCAAGGCCATGAAGGGCATTGGGCAAATTTGGATAAATGTGTCCAGGCTTCACAGAATCACAATCAGAAGTGAGTTAGAGGACAATGTAAAAAGTTGTTGAAGGGGATAATGTAATCCAGACAACAAACTTAACAGCATTACACATCCAAAGCCATCTCCGAAGTCATTAGTGCTGTTGCTGGGGGTGTCTGCCAAAGTGCCAGATGTCATTCTGCCACAACTTGGCATCTGATGGTTGTCATTTATAAGATAGAATCAAGTGAGGACTGTAATTAGGTGTGTGCTGAATGGAACCCTTCCTTCTGACTCCACTGGGGGCTTTTTCTAGTCCTGAACACATGGTGAGCAAAGCAGGGGAACCGATCTGCCCTTAAGATTTCTAAATGTTCATGTACTTTCTGCCCCCAGGGGAAATGCGTGATGTATAGGGTTTTTTTCCCTCCACACATTAAGCATTTACTGTGCTCTTTGGAGGTGACAAGATCATGTTGCTGGACCTTCCCCCCTCCCAAGAACATACATTCCAGTTGAAGAATAATCATGTAAACAGAACAGTTATAAATATACTCTGGTAAGTACTATGTTAGGGATATTGGTTTGAAAATGGTGTTGTGGGAGTACAAAGAGTGGAACAACAAGTCTTTGGAGATTTGGGAAAGAGCTCCGCAGAGGATGAGATATTAGAGATGAGGAGGCATTTGGCAGGTGGGTAAAGAAGTGAGGGGCAGGCGTTCTATTAGGAGAAATCACATGGTCATCAGAGACGCATGGTGGGTAGGGACTGTTGCAGTCTTGGGATGTGATACAAGTGTGAGGCATGTGGCCATTCTGGAGAGGGTAGACCCAGTGAGGTAGAGATGACAAAATGCCCTTGGAATCCTTTAATTCTTGTTTTGAAGAATCTTTAGAATGTAGACGTTAAGTCTAAATTCATAGCTGTACCCCTAAATTTTAATAATAAAAGTAGCTAACTTTTCAGTGATCTGAATTAAATATTATGCCATCTTATGAAATTGATTCCATTATTATTTTCATTCAACAAATGAAGCAAAGAGAACTAGAAATGCTAAGCAACATGCTTCTATTCATTGCACAGGCAGAAAACAAAGTAAGGTACCATCTAGAAAGCCAGTGTCTTTTCCCCTCAAACACGGCACTTTCCCCCTCAAACACGGCACTGTCAAACACTCCAGTACTCTGGAGGTACTGCTTAGACAAAGGGCATTTTTTTTTAAGTTTTCAAAATATGTTTACTATGTAGAAATGCTCCTACTACACTTAGAAGCTCCAATATTGGGACCTAAATCTACAGGTAATATATGATGATCACAGTTTTGAAGGGGTAAACATGAATTGGAAACATATATGTGGGCTGTACGTCAAGATGATATTGAACATTGCCTGGATGTTAGGATGCAAGTGAGTATTTATTATCTATCTATCTATATCTATTTTTAAATGTTACATTCATAAATTTAATTCAACTTTATGAACATGCGAGGTGTTCTTTTCCTATATTCTCTGAGGCACCTTTGAAAATATTGTAGACATATCAAACTTCAGCTATCAGGAAGCCCCATGAGAGTGTTTCTTGGGATGACTGGATTGCCTTTTTTTTTTTCTCCTCTTCTTCTTCTTTATTTATATATATTTGACATCAATTGTGGTCCCCGGTGGGTTTCCCACCACCATTTCACCAGTGCACCATCACCTCAGTCCCTTGTGCTCTTTCTGCCCTCAACCCACCCCCTCCCCAACCCCCACCAAGTGTCCCTTATTTGTTCTTTTTGTTTTTGTTGTGTTTTTATAATTATTGTTGTTCTTCCTTGGTCACTTATTTGGTTCCCTTATATTCCTCCAAAAGGGGAAACCATTGCAAGTGAGTCTTTTAAAACATTAGATGATTTCATGATTATGTGGAATATAAAACAAGCAAGGGAACAGACAAAACTAAAATCAAAGTAAACCCTAGAAATCTAACTGCCGAGTTGAAGCAACCAGAGGGATAGGGTCGGGGAGGGGCCCAATGGGCTGTGATAGAGGACTGGGTTCTTTGGTGGTAGCTGTGGGGTGGTGACTTACATTTGAAAAGATGTGAACCTATACCCCTAGAATTATAAATCAATGTTACCTCAATACAAAAAATATACAATTTTTTAAAAAATGCAGTTTTTTTTTAAACTTTCTTCCATTAGTGGGTAGAATTTGTGTAAGTAGAAAACATGAAATACCAGGAATGGGGGAGAGCATGCACCCTAAGGTCAGAGGGCACTTGGAGAGCCATCAGAGAAGCAGTCTCTGAACTTGCTTGAGAAGGGATCACACGGAAATGGAAAGAGGAACCTCGGGATATATTCCTTTCACTGGGAGCCTCCCTCAGCTGCTTTGATGCCTCAGCATTTTAAAGTTCTGAGGCTACTATCTCAGTTTACTCTTGGAGGCCTGAAAGCTTAATGCTCAGGGAATCATCTCTCCCCTCCCAACCAGGTAGAAAACATAAAGGTGACAACTGTCTTCAATAATAAGGGGTCATCTCATGTACAAGGAATAAAAAGAAGAAGAAAAAAAAAAAGTCCAGTAGCTCCTAGATAGCTCCCAGACTTCCAGACTCTGGTCTGCTGCCTTCCTCATCAGCTCCCTTTTACCTCTCTCTGTGCTGAGTCTACTCACTCAGGCCAAACACCATATTCCGTCAGGGCATCCAGAGGGAGGTGTGCCCCACCACTGTCATATAACTTTAATTACACAGGTCTCCCTTGTGGCACAAGGGGTTGAGTATCAGCACTATGAAGATCTCCAGCCAAGGAGCTAACCCACATGGTGATGCAGATCTAGCAGTGTGTTTCAGTTAGTCTGCCTGTTCTGCTCCTCACTGTGTCTCTGGTGAATCTTCTTACCCCCTGCATCTCTGGCCTACACTTCAGTTCTTGTGTGCATAAATAAATAAATCTTTTTTAAAAAAAAAAAAAGAAAAAGAATGAGGAACCCTTTCCTGAAAGACCCTACAGACCTCATTTCATACTTCATCATGTCCACTCAGGCACAGTTTCATTTGCCTGAATTGTGTTTTTGGAATGTCCATTTCCCACGTAACCTACCTTTAGGGTGTGAATTATGTTTTACATAGTTCTCATATTAGAGAACCAATTTTGAAGCAGCTGAATAGACAGAAATGTGCTGACCATGTTAGAGGAAAACAAAAGGGGGCAAGAGTTCTGTTCTGCCAACCAAGGAAACTTAGTAAATTGTAGGAAAGGTCTCGTAGGCAGTTTCTCTATTGTGCTGGACAAGGTACCAGGAGGTGATTATGAGGACTGGGTAAACAGACTTCTGCTACAAAATTTTATTGGGATAATGGATCTCTAATTCTAATTATCTGCCCACTTTTATTGATTTTAACACAAGGTTTCTGGCCCAGTGGCATTCCTCATGAGAGGTGGGGGGCAACTTCTCTGCTACTGGCAAACTAAAATAAAACAGGCACAAATGACCCAGAGTGTGTGCCACTTACTTTGCAGACAGTGTAGGTGGCAGGGGATGAGGATAAAAGTGGGCTCAGCCCGGTTGATTATGGTTGGGAGGAACCACTGAACCCTTGGTGCTGAGGTTGGGCTTGAAGAAATGAAAGGATGGACTTGGATGTGAGCAGAGCCCCTTTGTCAGTGGACCTAGGTGCTTCCTGGATGTAGGAGCAGCCTCATCCCAAAGGTGCTTCTTAGAATTTTTGCCTTCTTAGAATAGTTTTTACTCAAGAGTCAGCATTGTGTTGGGGGAAAGGGCAGTGTTCCCCAAGACAGGACATTATCTTTATTGGTCTGGGTATGTATAGCTGTCCAACCTGACCTCTGACTATATTTGATGTCATTCTCGTGGCCAGATTGCTTGCCTTTGATGACAGAGGAACCTGACGTTCTTTCTTAATGAAGCAAACTTTATGCCAAACTAGGTCACATATCGTGCCAGTTCCTTGGTGTTGCAGAGAAGGCCCTTGGTCAGCAGAGCAGCAGCTAGCTGTGCTGGGGAGTCATTGGAGGTGTCATCAGAACATGGCTGATGGAGGCCTGGATGCCCATAAACTTTGTTCATCAGCAGTTCTCTTCCAAGCCATAAATAAAACAGCATCCAAGTAGAGAATAATATTTCTCCTGGGGTCGGGGGATGGGGAACTACATTAGGTTGCAAAATGGAGGACTGTCAATTTCTCTCCAATTCTGCTACTTAAACCTGTTGGGACAGTAAGGTTTCTTCTCTGAGTTAAGGCCAGTGATCCTCAAACTCATATTCTTGTCTGTCTTTTCCACAGTGCAACCAATGATCTCAGAACATTGTAAGCTAGATCATGTCATGTCACTTTTGCTTAAAATCCTTTTGTGTCTTCCCTCATACTTAAAATTTGAACTCCCAAAGCCAGTACAACCTGGTCCATCGACCTATCCAACCCCAGCCTATAATACTCTCTCTCTTGCCCACCATGCTCCAAATACATGACTTTCTAGCCATTCCTAGAAAGAAGACTAGGGTCATTTCTCCTTTCACAAGTTTTAGAGAAGTTATGTCCTCTAGACATACTCTCTTCTCTATTCCCAGGACCCTTTGCCCATCTATTTAATCAGATCCCAGGCTGTTCATTCCTCAGAAATGTTGTTTCTGACCATTCTACATAAAATTAGACTTTACTTTGTTTTTTGCAGAATTTGTAATTCATTTACAAATCTGTAATACCTGTGTATTTGTATTTAAAAAATATTTCAATAATAATGTAAATTCCTAAATGGGAAGCCATGTCTGCCTTGTCATTATTTGTGTCTTCAGTCTCTGGCAGGATGTGACTGAGAAGTCATTGTGAATATTGAGTAAAAAAGTAAATGTATCAGTGCCTTAGGAGAGAAGTAGGAGGTCAAAGCCCACGTCCTCTAAAAAGCGTTTTCTGACTGTGTCACCAGAAGTTGTCAGTCTTTCTCCCTGTTCCTTTTTTTTTTAATTTTTGCAATATTGTCATTGATATTAGCTCTCATTTCTTGAGTGTGTGTTATGAATGTTACTGTAGGGATCAGATTTCCTTAGAGATGCAAGGCATAGATGATCTAACTAAAGTGTAGACAATGAAAAAAGTAAATAACTCCAGTCGACTGGAATCTTGAGGGGATCCTCAGAAAGGATGTTTTGGGGACTTAAGGAGAAATTTGGGATCAGAAACTAAAGAAAAGGAAAGGGCAGTCAAGATAAGGCAGTTAGGAAGTTTGGAAAGAAACTGCAATGTGTGAAAAATGAGATTACAGTCACAACATATAAATATATTAATTTGCTTGAAAGCAAATGTCTGGACAATTCGTATTGATTTGTACTATTTATGTAGCCTTAGCCACACCGTCCTTTTAATATATCTTCATTTGGTGTCTTGAGCCATAATTTGAATTATGCTGCTTGTCTGTATCATAAATCTTTTCTTTTGATGTGATTTTAAACATAATGTGGCAAAGGTCTTACCCTATCACGTTTGTATCCACAGAATTCAGTTCACCTTAAAAACCACTCAGGCCACACCTCTGCCTAGGAATCCTGACTCCCTATGGCAGATCTGAAAAAGAGTCTCCAGCCCCTTGTAAACTTTTCACAGAATAATTCTGACCAGGGAGTTTGTTTCAGTGACAAATACTTTTTTATGACAGAAAATTCTAAAGTCTCTATCCTCAGTTTTCCACCACGAATCCTGGTTAAATCTCCTGGAATTATACAGAAAAAAAAAAATTCTTTTCTGTAAAATCATTCCTTGCATATTTGAAGGCATATTTTCTCTTTTGTCTGTCATTGTCCCTGTTTTGTACATGTCCCTGTTTTGTAAGCT
This sequence comes from Galemys pyrenaicus, assembly GCA_019455555.1. Classification (NCBI taxonomy): domain Eukaryota; kingdom Metazoa; phylum Chordata; class Mammalia; order Eulipotyphla; family Talpidae; genus Galemys; species Galemys pyrenaicus. Next base: position 6,293,009 of record JAGFMF010012000.1, read on the forward strand.
ATATCTCGCCAATATTAGCATTCACATTCAAATATATATACATATTTTTTCTTAAATAATTGCCTAATTGTAATGAGCTCCATGAAAAAAAAAAAAACATGCTTCATTCATACTGTTTCCTTCTCACTTATAATCATGGATGATATATAGTCAGCAATCAAAACTGTTTCTTAAGTATATAGAGGAAGAACTAGGAGTGCAAGCTTTAGCCAGTGTAATAAAGCAAGAAAAGGGTATAATAGGGATACAATTGCAGAGGAAGTAATAAAATGCTAACCAGATCTTAGACTATTAGCTGTGTAAAAAATGTATAGAATATACAAAAAGACACTATAATTGTTAAGTTAACGAGATTACAAGATACAAGATCAAGTATACTCATTGTATTTCTATGTATTAGCAGTAAAAAAGAAATTTAAAATATAATTTACCTTAAATAATAAAAACTATAAAATATAACTTAGTGATATTAATGTAAACCTAAATTAAAGGATAACTACACTTACGAGTTGGAAGATAATACATTAGTAATGAGTTAATTATAGTAAGTTGATTTATAGATCTGAAAACATTAGAATTTACATCCCAGGAGGGTTTTTTGAAAAAATTGGTGAGTAGTTTCTGAAAGTCTTATGAAAATTTAAAATATCTTGAGTTACCCAAAATTCTTTGAAAAATCAAATGAAGTTGTAAGATTAACAATATCTGAATTCAATCTATATGAAGCTAGTTAGCAAGACAGTGTAGAATTGGCTTATATATAGACAAAGAGATCAGAGGAATAGAATCAAAATTCCATTGTAGACTCACGTATGAATAGACAATATTGATGCAAATCCAAGAAAGTGGGGATGATTTTATTAACAAATTGTTTTCAAACAAAAGGGTAGTCATTAGCAAAACAAATATACTTCAACCCATACCTTGAATTGCAAGCAAAATTATTCAAATGAATCATACACCAAAATGTAAAGTCGACAAGCGTAAAAACCCTAAAAGAACACATTGAAGAAAATCCTTATAACCTCAAGTTAGCTGATTGCATTGAACACTAACAGATTGATTCATGAAGCAAACAAAATACATTGATGAGTAGAACTTCATTAAAATGAACAATTTCTATGTCTGAGAGACATTACTAATAAAATGAAAGTCTTTGAAAGATGCCTTTAAGAAAATGAAAATGTAAGACAGTCTGGTAAAAAATATTTGTAAATCTTGTATCTGATAAAGAGAAGTTGTATCCAGAATATTGAAAGAACTCTCAGAATCCAATAATTTTTGTAAAACAACTTGATAAAAAATGAAGAGGTGATGCTTCTCACAAAAGACACATTGATATAACAAGTGAACATACAAAAAGACGCTTAATATCATGAGTCACTAGAGAACACCATAAAGAAATACTTCAATAAAACAATTAAAATAGTTAATATACTTATATCGATTATTTTTGAAGATATGTAGGAACCTAGACTCATAAATTGTTGGAGTGAATGGAAAAATGGAAGAACCACTTTGAAAAACATTTTGCTTTTCTTAAATCATTAAACGTGTACTCACAATATTGCCCAAGAGGAATGAAAACTTATCTTAATACAAAGATTGCATATTGTAAAGGAATATTTAGAGGTCTTTATTGGTCTTTAATGATCCCAAATATCCATCAATTGGTGAAAAAATAAATTTTGGCATATCCATAAAATGAAATGCTGCTCAGCAATAAGTAGGAATGTGCTATTATTATATAAGACAATATCAATGAATCTCAACAAACTGTAGTCATGTATCATGTTGTAATGATGGGAATTTCTTCTGAGAAAGGTATCGTTAAGAGATTTCATCACTGTGTGAATATCATAGAATGTAATCACTGTGTGCTCTAGCCCACTGAATACCTAGGCCATAAGGTATAGTCTGCTGGGACCACCATCCTATATGCGGTGCACCCTTAACCAAAACATTGTTAAACAATGCATGACTGTGTGCTGAGTGGAAAAATTGAGAGAAACAAAAAAGGGCACACTGTAAATGAATATTTTTGTAAATGTAGATTAATCTACAATGACAGAAAATAAATGGACAGTTGTTTGGGGTTATTATAATGTCAGGAAGGGCCAAAAGGGTAGTATTACAGAGGGGTATGAAGGAACTTTTTCTGGGGACAGATGTTCATTTTCTTGATTGTGGTGATAGTTTTATGGGTATATGTGTTTAAGCTTACTAAACTTGCATAGTATATTGCAATTAAAATTGTAAAGCTGTTTTTTTAAAATACAGTCTTGATGTCAGTCATATCGAGATTCAAGTCTCACCTTGTTTATTCATGTGCTGTTTGACAACTTGTTTCACTACTCAGTAGTGTTTTAGTTTTAAATTGATCCTATCGGAATGGCTCAGACTTCATTGAAATGATGTGAAGATGTGTAACAAGTCATACTTAGTCTCACTTAGGTGAGTGAGAATGGAACTCTTATGCTGGTGAGATTGCACAGCCTGTCCCCTCCCCATTTGTAATCATTAATGTGTAAAGGACTGAAAGCTTCATGGAGTAGGTTTGGGGCAGGACAGACATAATATTTGTCCTTCCTTGAGTTTATGTCATATCCACTTGTGTCTGATATACAAACCAGGTAGTAAAAGAAGTCACTGCTAGAAGGACAGTAAGAAGTCCCTAAGGTAGAACTTCTCAAAAGAGGAGGAGGAATCTAGATGGTGATGCTTAGGGAATAATGTTTGCCTGCTATCTCATTGGAAGAGGGACCAAAGCGCATGTTGAACCCCATGACCCTGAAGAAAGGTGCACTCTCTGAGGATAGTACTGAGTGTGTGTGTGTGTGCTGATAGGGCTGCCTCAGTACATTCTGTACACCTTAGTGTTCAGTCAGTATTATTATGACTTGTCCCAAACGGAATGCAAAAGTGGGTTAGCTCTGTGCACAGCAATCAGGTCTCCATCCCTGGGTGTCCCTATCAGTGGCAGCATATGTGGTAGATTTCTCTCTCTTCCAGTAGCAAAGAATGTCCATTGCTGATGTGCAGATAATGTTAGTGTCATTGGAGAGTCCCTGGGTAGTTAAGGAGTGAATATTCCTCAGCAAGTAGGGAATGTTCTACAATAAAAAAGCTGGGTATTAAAAACCAAACAAATAAACAACTGCATATGTACTCATTACAGATAACAGCTGACAAAGTTACAAATAGTAAAAAAGAGAAATTAGTTTGAAAACTTTTTTTCCATTGCACATCATTGAGGGGATATTATATCTCAAAACCTAGTGGAAACTTCTTTCCAATTTTACACAACTCTTTGGCAGGTCTCAATACAGTTACTACTGTCACCTTCTTGAAACATTTCTCTTACGACTCCTGTGACACGATATGATTCAAAAATTTCTCCACCTCTCCATTTTCTTTTTCCTCCTGCCTCGCCATTCATCCTATATATCATGACGTTTTATATTTGTTTTTTTTTCCCCGTTTAACCTCATCTTCCTTCAGTCTTCAACATCCCACAATTATCCACAAAGTAGTATTGAGCCTAGCGATCTGGGATGAATCCTGACCTCTCTAATCCGTGGTCTTAGCAACTTGATGCAGTAAGAAATTATTCTCAGTGAATCCATATGACTCATATCTTATAGCTCCTCTCCATGACTTAGGAAACTATCAATGGAAGAGTCAGTAGGAAATTTCATGGAATCAATGTAAAGCATTCCTGGTACATTGTACATAGTTCCTCACTCCTGCTTTCTTATCCCCTATGCACGCCTACTGAAACATGGGGAGTTTTAATTTATTTAATCATTTGTTATAAATATTGTATGTATAATGTCACTTACATTGGCTTTTGAAACATTTGCAGCATCTCCTTTTATCTCTACTCCTTCACTAGCTGTTTTGATAAACTTGCCCACCCAGGACTCCACTTTCATTTACAGAGATAGATTACCTTTAGTCAGTATGTCCACTGGGAAGTAAATCAGGATAAAATGGGTTAAGCTAAAACAATAGGAGGTCTAGTTAAACACTAGGAAAGGTAGATGAGAGCAGGTCACTTACATGTAGGGCTTGTTTCTTTGAGAACATAAGATTGTCTTCATGGTTTTTCAACATAACTAGGCTGAACTCAGCAAGAGTCACCATCTCACAGTGGGTAATTCCATTGTTTTCCTACCTTAATAAAAAGATGAGAGGAAGAGTTTACTAGACACTTCTCCATAGACGACATTAAGATTGCAACAGGCACATGAAAGAAATGCTCATTATCACTTCTCATCAGGGAAATCAAATCACAACCACAATGAGATACCACCTCACACCTTGAGAATGACCCATATCAAAAAGATCAGAAACAAGTGTTGGTGAGGATGTGGAGAAAAAGGAACCCTCATGTGCTGTGGGTGGGAATTCAGACTGGTTCAACTTCTATGGAAATCATGGTGGTTTCTCAAAATATTAAAAATAGTTATGCCATATGATTCATTAATTCCACCCCTTGAAATCTATCTGAAGACTATGAAAGCACTAATTTGAAGGGATACATTTTCTCCTATGTTCAATAGCTATGGTTTTGAAACAGCCTAAATGAGTAGATAGAGAGTAGATAGAGATGACATGGTATGCTGTGAAACACTACTCAGCTATAAGAAAAGATGAAATCTTGGTGTTTGTAGCAACATGGATGAACTGGAGGAAGATATTCTGCTAAGTGAACTAAATAAAGAGGAGAAAGTCAAATATATTTCACACATGTAAAATATAAAGGAGCAAAACAAAGGAACAGATGAAACTAATCTAAAACAAATTCCAGAAATGACTGCAGAAGTGAGGCCACCAGCAGGGGAGGGAAGAGAGTAGAACATTGTGGAAAGGACCCAATTATCTATATTAAAGAACTAAGGATGCTTTGGTAGTAGGTGTGGTGTGATAAGATACATCTGAAGAGGTAGGAACCTAGCTCTCTAAATCATATACAGTGTTGTAAACCAATGTTACCTCAATAAATAAAGCAACCTAACAAGAAACTATGAGAGAGAGAGAGAGATGAGAGAAGCCCATGCTACTTAGACATAAGATTTAAAACCGAAGGGAAAAGGAGCATTTCACGGTTACTTTTATATAAAATATCTTCTGGGCGTCCCTGGTGGCATAAGGGGTTGAGCACTGCACTGTGGGGCTTTCACAGCCACTGCAGCACAAGTTTGATCACTGGACAAGGAGGGGACCCATGTAGCACAGCAGACCTCTCCTGCCTCGCCCACTGCTCCCCTCAGCAGTGTATTTCAGCCCATCTGCTTATTCTGCTCCCCACTCTGTCTCTGGTGAATCCTCTCACCCTCCACCCCTCTGGCCTCTACCCCAGCTCTTGTATGCATAAATAAATAAAAAATCTTTAAAAAAATAAATCTCTTCTTCTGTTCTCGTTAAGCATATTCTTGTAATTCTGGAAAACAAAGCCAAAGACCAAATTATCACTTTGGATGAAACACCATATCTTTTCTGAATCCTGAGTTAAACATTTGTGTGGAAGGAATATGTTGGAAGCTGTTGTCTATGACCATTTTATAAGGCTTAGTGGAGTTGCCTATACACACTTAACACTTAGGTTCTGTTGATAAGACTATTAAGTGAAGTCAGTTCTCTAATAAGTTTAACAATGAAATCAAATCTCTTTTTGCTGCAGGCTAAGACATGATGCAGAGTGGTGGCATCTATCAGTCAAGGGATTTGTAATTAGAAAGAAAACCCAAGCTGCAATCAGACACAACTTTATATTTGTGGCAGGTTGAAAAATGGGGAGGTGGAAACTTGCCTTATCACTAATGCCCTGCTTTCTATCTTCATTGGTCAAAGGGCCTGTGCAAATCAGATCAATTGACTGCATTCTTAATTGTTTTTCTTTTCACCCATCAATTCTTAATTTGGCATCTCTTCTATTGACAGATGTCACCATTATTGAGCCTAATCATGTTAGTTTTAGCATAATGAATATATCATTCTGACATAAACAAATTAACATGTTTAATAAACTTCTCACAATATTGCAATTCTCCAACTTTCCTTGACTTCATTTGCAATTGAATTTGCAATGAAATTCTTTGGAGGTAATGGAAAAGGAACAGTGACCATCTTCATAATTTTTACAGATGTTGAATGGCTCTGAAGTAAAGGTTATGTGCTGCTTATCTCTGGGCAGCTATGAGCTAACACACGTATTTTGTTTGTTTCATATAATGCTGTCCAGAAATTTGATGGATAGCTTTGGTTCTTTTGGTAATGGTTCAGGAGACTTAATTTGCCATTAAACATTCTGATGATTTTGCTCTAAAAATATGGTTGAATGGTTGAACTGTCAAAATGGAATTTTACATGGGAAGAATTATTTAAAAATTACAGATTTGGAGCTAGTTACAGTACAACTTTGGGTTTTTGCATATCCCTTTTATTTCATAATGTTGTTTTATAAAACTTATTGTTCTTACATTTTAAGTCTCCTACATCTACTCATTTTGGCTGAAGACTTAACTTCCTTCTCTGAGAATAATGAAGGCATCTTTTGGATGCTAATTCAACTTTCCTCTTCTCTATTTCCTCATTTCTCTGTTGCTTTCAAATTTGCTTCTTGTCTGTTAACTGATTGATTCTATTCTATAGCCATGCATCAAGTTCTTCTATCACCTTTGTTTTATTTGTGACCCCATTGGTATTATTATATGTGATTTACTGAGTTTTTAATATAAAAAATGCTTATTGAAAACCTACACAAAGGTGTAAATTTCATCAATTGTTACCTTTCAGTTGACAGATTTTTGCTAAGACAAAAACATAGATCGTAAAGACAGATATGTCTGAACTATTTATACTTTTTAAAAAATATTTATTTATGCATACAACAGCTGGGGTACAGGCCAGAGTTATGGGGGGAGGAGGAGGTGAGAGGATTCACCAGAGATAGAGTAGGTAACAGAATAGGCAGACTGTTTGAAATACACTGCTGAAGGGAGCAGCAGGCGAGACTGGAGAGGTCTATGCACCATGTGGGTCACCTCTCTGGCCAAGGGATTGAACTCGTGCTCCAGTGGCTGCAGATGCTTCATAGTGTGGTGCTTAACCCCTTGCACCACTGGGGAGACCCCTAAACTGTTTATACTTTTATAAAATGAAGAAGTATAACAAAGAATCTTCAATAAACTATGAGAATATATAGGAGAGATGGTCAATTAGTAATGCTCATAGTGTACAGAATGTACAGAACTAGATCTGGGGAGTAAGAATACAAGGAGTGTCTCTAAGATGTGATTTGAATATCTTAGACACAGATTTACTGATGAAATTTCTACTTCTGGTCTCCGTAATTACATGGGTTCCTTCCATTGTGTTCTTATGCTCCTGTGCTTTTGTATGACATGTTTTAACCACTGTCATTGAAAAACAGCTTTCCTTTCCATTCCAAATTTCCCTCTAGAACATCTTGATTCAGATGCCCTTGAAGAGGACACAGGATATTTTAGGAAACAGTTGGTGGAAGAGTTGACTTAGAAATAGTTTGGGTCAGTGAGATACGTTCTGTAGAACACATCCATGAGTCCATGTCTAACTATAGTTACTGCTGTGCATCTAAGGGCCACATAGCTCCAGGATATCATCCCACATCCTGTGTCAGCTCACCCAGGGTTGGGACTGATAGGGGCAGGATTTGAAGTCACATCTCTTATCAGTATCTCCTACAAGAACGTGGGTAGAGGAGGAATAAAATTTTAAATGTGCAGAACCAAATTTAATCTGTGGAGACTTCTTCAAGTCATTCAATATATAAAATTATAAGTAAAAGAGAATTTGATATTATTGATGAGTAGTCAAAATGAAATGTTCTCTTGTCAGGAAAATATTCAAGTATACCTTCAAATCTTAGTATATAATATATGTGTATATAAATACACACACGAGTGATATTAGTACCAAATTTTATATATATATATGTATATGGTACTAGAAGGAGGCTTTCTCAAATTTAATAATATTCTTAAAAATTGGCATCATCTTATCAATAAGTTGTGAATTTTAAATGAACTTTCCTTAACTCTCAAATAATTTTTCATTCACACTGAAGGAAAGATTAACCTACTTTGTAGTCTCTCTACTGAAAGCAACATTACAACATTACTGTCATATAAAAAAACAATGATCATGTAGATACAAATGCTAGAAAAAAATATTTCAAAGATCTGCCACAGAGGTTAATTAATAAAACCATTATCCTGTTTTTCCTGATGTGGTAAAATCTGTAATATAAATTAGTTTTCAAAATATATAGTATCTTATAATTTGCTTTTTCATTTAAATACTTGTTATTTTCATACCTAAATTTATATAAATTTGCACTAATTATTTTTCTTAAAGAGTGGCCCAAAAGTATATAAACTTAAAGCAGCAAAATCCAGACTAAATTAAATTTATCATGGCAAACATGAGTGATTAAGTAGAACTGATAATCTAGATATAGACTGATATCACATTGTTCAGGTTATCACTCAAATTAGGCAAACTCAAAAAGAGTTCAAGAAAGGGACAATTTTAAAGTGGGGATAAGGCTGTATGGTAAATGTGAGACACAGTGTACAATATCTACTACCCATCTGAAGTTAATCTGTGGAAGGTTCTTTTGCTCTAAAGAAAAGAGGGAAGTCAGTAGTTTTGATACCCAGAAGGAGAGGACCTCATAGAAAAGCCACATCAATAGAAGCTGAGCACTTTGAGGAATTTAAAAAGACCTATATAACCAGGCTGGGATCAAGTTGGGGAAATCCATAGCAGACCCTCAGTTCATTCCCTCCACTCTCCGCCTTCGCCTCCCTTTGCCCCTAAATCAGAGAGCATGAGGCAGAATGCAAGGTAGAGATGAGTATAAAGTGGCTTTGAATAAGCAAACAAGATTGTCTCACTATCTTGCTCATAACTGTATACATACATAAGTATTGATCATTATAGATAGGTGTTACAGTCATGTGTATATGTGTATGTTTGTGCATACTATATGTGTGTACATGTTTTATTATGTATAATTGCATTTAAAATGAAATCAAAACTTAACCATGTGACAGACTTTTAAAAGTACTTAATAACAGTCAAGAAATGGTAAACGCTTTCCTGTCATTAGGTTGTTTTTTTTTTTAACACAGATTTTCATAGCGCTGTGTAGTTCCATATTCTTTGGTAGATGTGTTATTGTTCATTTAGGTAACTTCAAATTTTCCACCATTGTATAAAAGCTTGTAATAAATTCCTTGAAATAGCTTTAAATGATCAGCAATATGTATTTCCTTCAACTACATTTTAAGAAATGTCCTTGCAAGGTCAAAAGGGATTCCATTGCAAGTTTGCATCACCAAAATACCCTGCAGAAGGGTGGGCCTGTGTATGTTACTGAGCCACACAGGTGGTGCTTACTTTCCTTCTGTTTTCTCCAAGCTGCTGTACACAGTATCTTCAAGACAGAGCTGAGAGTCTGCTCCCCCACTTTCCCTCCCCCTTTAATGTTTCTAATCTGAATTTCTCGGCAGTGAACGATGACTTCCCAATTTTGAATCCCAATGGTTATTTATCATTCTTATCACTGACTTCACAGCATTCAATATGCTATAAACTCCAAGCTTTTATTTGGAAAGAAGTCTCTTCTTTTTGGTCACTTGCTATACTCACTGCTGATTTCAGTCCTCTCTTTCTGTTCTCGCTCTGTCTTCTTTGGCACATCCTCCTTGTGCTGTTAGATATGGCCAACCACCCAGGCCCGGAGCTCTGTTGGCTGTGTGTTCTGGCATGGAGCCATGCTCGCTTACCTTCCTGTCTCCTCTCTCTTCTCCAGCACTCCACTCTCATTTAAGCCCATTTGTTTTTACCTGAACTACCACTTGCTTCCTTGCTAGTCCACTGCCTCTAGTTCCAGATGTGTCTTCCTAAATATTATTTGCTATGGCACTCCCCTGAAACAGACTTCAGTATCCTCCGTTCCTATTACCTATCAAATGAAATTCAAGCTGGCATTTGATAATCCTCTTCCACTACTTGTTCTAGACGAGCTGCATACTTTATTTTTTCATCTACCTATATAATTCTTTCCCTCGTCTCTGCTTCTCAGCAGTCTACCCTTTCACTAAACTCGACTCAAAGTCAAATCCTGTAGGAATCTTTGTCTAGTCATTTCCATTAAAAATGACCTCAGTCTTCCAGGGCCTATAATTCAGACCTCTTTCTATTTGCTATTGTAGACAGTTTGGGAGACTCACAACCTCTATGAGATTATAAAATGATTGAAGGCAGAGTTAGGCACTGTTTATCTTTCCCTAAGCACCCAGCATAGTGTTTTATTGCTGGTAGGTGATTAACAAATATTAATTAAGTGGAAAATCTAGTCCTAGAGCAAATCTGCTGAGCTTTTGGGTTTAAGAACAGTTAGGGAAAGCTCAAAAATAATTCACTGTCCAAAGATCATCTCCAGATACAGTCTTAAGAAGTGTTGGACTTAAAGGTGCTACAAAAATTTGAACATCATGCAATGAATGTCCAGTGAACATTCTAAGCAATGAATATGTCTAATATGGCTCTACTGGAGGCCCTAGATTTCTGAAAACTATAACAAGATTTGTATTTCACTTTCAAAGATCTAACAGTTCAGTCATATACACTGAATGTTCAAAACAACAAATTCTTTGATGATACCTGCCAACATTTATCACGGGTAAACACAAAGCAGTTAAAGTCTCTGTCCCATTGTTGCATTTGGTCTTGCCCAGAGGGAACAAACTTCATTACCCTTTTTCCCCAAAAGTTTCCTGGGGACAAGTTAAAATACATCATGGAGGCATTTATTAACCGTGGGATCAGAGACAGGGAAGCAAAGAAAGCCTCCTGCATATCACGAACAGCACAAAGCTGTTTTGCCTCACTAACAAAGGAAGAGCTGCTGTATGGGAGGCACATAGGATTGCTCTGCTACTTACCCCTGTGCCTGCGTTTCTCTTAGCTCTGTGCATGCCTTCCCCTACCTATGTGACTTCGGGCTTGCATTTCACTCATTTGTTGAAAGCATGTGGAGTGAGGAGCCTCCTACTCCTACCTCCCAGGCTGGAGGCATGCCAGTTGCTAATACTGTGAGATCTTCGTGGCCTGGCCCAGACCCCAGACAATGAGATATCCTCTGTGCAATTTGTACAGCACCTTTCCCAAGGATGGAGACGATGCACAACCCAGCAGTGAACAATGAGGCAGCAGGAGGCAGCACCAACGGGCGACATGTAACATGTACAGGAGAAACAAAATGAAGCAGCAGAGCTCTTCAGAACAAGGAAGGCTTTTTAAAAAGGGAGTCTGCCCAGGTAATGTAAGCAGCTGCTTTCTCACCGCTCTCACAAGGGCATGCCACAGGGCTAGGCAGGCAAACCCCCCAACCCCCCGGAGAAAGAGCTAAGCTACTCTGGGGACCAAATCCATGTATTTTCATGTCGCACACGCTCTGATCGCATACTTTTACAAATACACAACAGATTTTCTTACTCTGGGCGCAGCCAATTTATTCGCATAGGGGACGTGTTTGATCAGTCTCTCTGCACAGAGATTCTTAGATGAATGTGGCTGCTGGGTTTCTTACTAAATTAGGAGCTGCAGAGGAAGTGTGACCAGAGTAGGGTGCTGGGAAGGAGCAGGGATTTTCATGTGGAAAATTTGGCCTGTGGACTGCAAGGACCACGCAGGTGGGAACCAACATTCAGGTCTGGTCAGTTTTAATTTCTGAACACAGCTTACAGTCTCCAGTTCAACCACACATTGACCCTCAATTAAACCATGCCATGTAAGGCCCTGGTGGCACGAATACAGAGAAATCCCATTCTCCACAGTGCTGTCAAGAGCAGAACAGAATGGTAATTTTGCATTTGCTCTTGTTTGTCAGCCTGCATTTTAATGCACTTTCTAATATGGCCACCTGATCCAGAACCAAACCCATATTGTTCTCCCTGATAAGCTTAGGGAGAAAAAACTTCCTCTAAGGCATCCTTGCAAAGGGACTTATCTCTTTAAGTTTACTGAGTTTCTGAGTGGGTGGAATAGGTTATGCTTTGCATTTCAAGAACTATAACAAAATGCCACCAACAACACAGAATTTAAATAGTGGCATAGCTGAAGCTCAGCGTGTGCTCTTCAAAGAAAATGTATGATTTGACCCACACCTGAGATGTGTGTGGTTATGACTTTTTAATTGGAACTTCAAGTCATCCATTTAAAGTGGCCATCATCACAAGGTATATTTATTTAGTAGCTGTGGTGGTTTTTTAGTTGGCAGGTGACTGGGGTTAGGTAACATTAGCTTTTTTCACAAGAACAGAAAAATGGCTTTAAAAATATTTTAGGTCTCCTACCTACTATGAGGTCTTTATAACTATGGAGTGGCGTGATCAGAGAACAGGATCTGTAGAAAGACGGGCTTCATTCAAATCCCAGTTCCATCATTGGCAGAGTGCTTGATTTCTCTCTGTTTCAAATTCCACCTATCTGAAATGGGGTGATAATAACGTCATAAGATTGGTGTGAGAATTAAATGAGATACATCATCTTAAGTGCTTAGCATTGTGCCTTACATAAAAAGCACACATAAATGTTTATGTTTATTACGATTAAGGTTCAGACGAATGTGACTGAGTGCCTGATAAGTACCAGCCAGTCGCTGTCTTTGAAAACCCTTGTAGGAGAGTAGCACCTTTCTGTGGTCTTACCACAGGACGAACCTTTGATAGGGTCCCCTCAGCCTTCTTAGTGGTTTAGTGAAAGACAGCCCTTTCCTTGTCACCTCTCGTTCTGCTTGCCCCCTCCTTTACCAGGCACTGCTGCCTGTTCTGTGGGCACCCTGACCCCATTACTTATTCAGTTCCTAATACTTATAGCCAGTTGTTACCATATAATCTTTGTGCTTTCTTGTTTCTCTTCCCCAGCCACAGGATAAGCTCCTTGAGAGCAGGCTGTATGTCACATACAGCTCTGTAAAGTTTCTTGGGTTTATAAGAGTGCAGGAACTAGCTCTTAGAAAAATGAGTCTAACATGGCAAGTATCTTCCCGAATGTGGAGAGAAATAAGAAAATGTGGCATGATACTCAGGCTGATTCAGCAATGGTAAGGCCTCAGAGGCTCTGTAGACTGTAAAGACAAAGAAAACTACAGAGGTGAGGGAAGTAAAACATTCAAGATATATTTCAGCTTTTCACAATTGGACTTTAAAGCCTCTCCACAGAAGTCTCATTCTCCACACATGCAAAGAGAGTTAAAATCATATTAACTTAGAAATTCAAGACAAGGCTAGGTGCTGACATAATATTCCATCAATCTGTTTGTCAATGATTTATTAATAATCTAGTAGCTGTCACCTGTCTGTCTATCTACTGTCTGTCTGTCTGTCTGTCTGTCTGTCTATCTATCTATCTATCTATCTATCTATCTATCTATCTATCTATCTATCTATCTATCTATCTATCTATCTACTGTCAGCAGCAAATCTGAGAACACTGTCCTCTCTCACACTATTCTCATCATCTTAATGAGAAAGCCAGTTGACCATAAACAAAACTAGGGCTCCGATTAATACAGCGTGGTTTGGTGCTCTCAGCAGTCGACACGTAGCCTTCTGCACCTACCGATGACTCTGCCGACGTTGCTTTCATTATCGTGCGGCTTGCACGCTCCCTGAGAAACAGCGGCAGCCTTGTGGGTGATGGACCAAACGCCAGGGGTGAGGAGTGCATTTCCAGTATGTCTGCCGCTGTTTCCTTTAATGATTTTTCAAATGAATATGGTCTCTGTCCTTCCATCCTTTAGAATGTGAATGTTGGGCTTCAATGATCTAAAAGCTAACGCTAAAATACGCACTAAGCAGCCCCACTCTGTCGAGGAGATTTGAATCATTATTCGTCCTCCTCCTCTGGACAGACTGCAGGGTTAAATGGCTGGGGTTTTTGAAACAAAAGATTTATACTCCATTTTCTTTGTACTATCCATCCCCGCCTCCCGTGATAGGAGCTGGTTGGAAAGCTCGGCATCGGGGTGTCATTTCTCTTGCGCCGCATATATTAGCGTCCAAACGACCTCTACACCATCAAGGTTCCACAAACCTTAAATTTAAGCTACCTGCTCCACCAAAGTACCTAAAACAATAACTTTTTTATGTTGCAACAAACATTACATTTAATGAGTACAGTGCACATGTAATGATACAGTGAATCAGTGTGAAGCCTCAAATAATGATTTCTGTTGGCACTATAAAAGGAATGTAATTTTTCTTGTTGAAATACCATTTTTCAGTTACTGCATGAGTGATGTGGTAATTATCCCCTACACCTGGGATTTAAATCCAATCCTACAAGCCCATTTTCTGTTTGCAAGCTGTCAGGCTGATGCATAGGCTTTGTTCTTATCTGGCAGTAGGCAAGGAATCGGTAATTCAGAAACAACAAAGCCACTGATGGGTCATCATGTAATCTGCACTGAAAATTGCAATCTGTAATGAGATTGGAAACGCAGATGAGGTGACTAAAATTGATTACCTACCATATCTGAAAATTTCAATTTTATTGCACAAATATGATCAAACTAGTCCATAAGTTTGGGGATTAGTTGAAAAAGAATAAAGATTACTTTTAAATTAGGTGAATGCAGATAAGTTATTTAAATGTAAATTATTTGCTTTATAGCAATATGGTTAGTCTGCAGGGTGATTCATATGGTCACATATTTTGAGTTCCCTGATGGCGTCATTTCTGCCTGGGAGTTCCAATTAGAGATGACATATACACTTTCAACTCTTCAAGCTAGTACAGTAAAGTGGACCATGAATGAAACTCACACCAATTTCTAGACCATGAAAATTCACCTTTCATATGCTTATTATTGGGGGGGAAATAATCATCCAGAAGTCTTGGGAGTTTCAAGAAACAAGTAGCAGACTGTGCTTGGAGTATTTGTAAACATTTTTTCCCTGTTTATATTACCCTCTGAGGGTCTGTATTAGTGACTTTAGCTCAGATTCACAGTCCCTTCAGTTTTAGAACTGAAAGGGATATTGATGATATTTGGACCAACCTCCAAGCTCCTTTAAACATTTCCCTACTTTTGGGCAGTAAATAATGATAAGTCCCACAACTGGAAATCTGGTGATCTTGAAACAGGAGGTGTATGTAATAGGGAATCATTATCATGACATGATTTCAGAAGAGAATATTATTTATTAATGTCTCCAAAATATTTCACTTCTTAGTCTAGCTTCCCAGAAAGTAACCATTGGTGTGGTAATAAAGAACACTGAGAAATCAACTTCCTTCAGAAGGAACATCTAAGAAAAATAGACACCATCAGGGCTCAATTTCCCTTGTCTTTTTTGGGGGTGCCGAGGCAAAATGGGTCCATTCTGTGGTTATGGCTGTGGTTATTGTTGCACCTACCAACTATTCTTCGCTTTGGTAAGTTTGAAAAAAAAAAACAGATTATGAACAAGACAGTTCCCCTCAGACTGCTGTATTCACGGTCTTTGAGGGCACATGGGCCAGGAATCGAGTTCCATGCTCCAGAGTATCTGTCAGCATGGATTCATATTCAGAAGCGCTCTCAGAGTTTTACTGGCTTCCAGTCAAGTGGATAGCCTTAGAAGGGAAATGGGAAAATATTCACTATTATCATTATTTTATGATTATTCTTACTAAACTAGCTTTAGTATCAGTGGGGTTTTATTAGTTTTGTTTTACTTTGGTTGTCTCACATTATGACTTTTCTGCTCAGTTCCTCTGAGACCCAAGAGGGTCCAGTGGCAGCTGATGCACTTGACATTGATCTACAAGTTCCAGAATGAGGCTCTAGTGTGTGAATTAATGTTTGCTATCCTTTATGTTCTATCATTATTTATTTTAACTATAGTGTATGTTCTTCCAGAGGAGGAAGGAAAGAAATGAAGGTGTTGCTTGTTCATTGATTCAACTATGTAAAGGTTTACAATATTCCAAGCATCGTTTCCATTCAATGAACTGCTTTCTTCACTCTTGCTCTTTTCTGTTTCGAATGTTGACCCCTTTCCTTCTGTAAGTGAACTCACCTTCTCCTCTTTATCCATTCTTCTCTTCTGAAAATCACAGTATTCCTTTACGTGAAGAGTTTTAATGCTTCTCATTTCTGGCCTCCAAATCTCACATTCAGACAGTGTAAGGACAGGTAATATCTGCTGCCCTTGTTCTCACCTCACCCACCTGGACTTCTTCCCACACAAATCTGACTTCTGGCTCTTATTTTATTGAAACCTCCATGAACCACTACAGGCCTCCATCCAGGCCACTACAGACTCCAGCTAGGGGGTTTGCAGAGTCCCACAGAGTCTCTTTACTTCCCACCATGAAGTGCTAACATGCATTCTTCATAAAGCTGTCAGAGTTATCCTTTCAAAACATAAACCTGATGATGTCATCCTCATGCTTAAACTCTTCCAGTGGCTTCACATCACACTGAAAATAAAATTCAAACACCTCACACTGGGCTACAATTTTATGGTCTCTGCCAGTCTTATCTCCTACAATTCTCTGCCTTGTTCATTGCACTGTAGCCAACCTCTGCATCTTTGAATTCTACCTACATGTTTCTGTAAGAGAAGACCTTGCCATAACTTATCTGTTTTTTTATGACTGGCTCCTTATGGTCAGTCAAGTCACAGTCAAATTTTCCCTTCCTCAGAGAGGCAAATCCAATCAAAAATATCTACTCAGGCACTTTCTACTAGAACATTCTCTTTAAATCCTTGAATGAAGTAACCTTTATACTTTCTTAACTCATTTCTGGTACTTCTTTTAACTCCTCTAACTCAATGAAGTTAAATAAGGACAGGGACCTTGTTTGTCTTACTCACCTCTGAAAACCAAGTTGTAAAATTACAAAGCACACAGTGTGCACTCAGTGAAGATGCTAGAATAAATATTTGGCACTTATCTCCTATTCATTTTGTCCAGTTAGTTTTAATTCATTTTTTCCCATATTTAGTTTTCCTTATCTTAACACATAACTGATGCTGTAGATATCACTCTTTCTGGTATGTATTCTGTTGGTCTTTAAAGTCTGTTACCTGTCCTGGGTTTACTTTCTACTTCTCTAATTCATTCACTAGTACTCTAATTAAAAGTTTGTGTCCCCCAATTTATATAATTGTCTTTCATCTCTTTCTCATTATCTCTCTTAGATATTTCAAATACCCCCATAGCTCCAATAGATGATAAAAAAAATTAAACTGGGTAAGTTAAATAGACAAGAAATATTTTATTTGAAGCCATGCAGGGGGTGAGAAATATTAAACAGCTCTGCTGAAACAAAAGGCAAGAGTGTTTTAAGCACTGGGATGAGCTTATGGAAAATTTCTAGAGGAAGAGTACTGGAGATTGAGCAATATTGATAACATCTGCATTTGCTAAATGGACTTACTGAAGTTAAGCCCATATTCTCTCACAACAATGATAGATAAAAACATTATCTTTTTCTTGATGATGGCATTCTTGGACTATAACACTGGAAGGAGACTCACTAGGGGAGAACATTTACATCTTAAGGGGCAGAGAAATAATTTACAGTTGCAAGTTTTCTAAGGTAATTGCCCTTAAAAAGGGAATTCTGAGTATTTAGGAGACATTGTCTAAAGTTTAGTCAGATTGAGGAGAACTTTAAGATGATCTTAATTAGATGTAGGTTGCCTTCCACATTTGTAGGTTCAGCCATGATATCCTTTACAATCCTGCATTTCCAGTTGCCTGTTGAATATCTCCAGTTCTCACATCTAAATTTTCATGTTTTAAATAAAATCTTACTCATATTTAATTATGAAGTGATTCTTACAAACTCATAATCTCCTCTTTATTTCTACTGTCACCACTATTTTTAAATGAATGGCATTTTAACCACTTTTTCTAACTTTATTCTTTCCTATTCAAATTGGTTCTCTAGTAGCTTCCCTAAAATACTATTTTAAGTATACCTTTAAACTGTAAAACCTTCAGTGACTCTTCATTGTCTGCATAGCTATAATAGTATCCATTCTAGAGTTGGAAATATTTTTTAACATTCAGATTAGTAACACTCAGATTAGACTTCATCATTTTATAAAAGACCAACTGCCTTTATAAAAGACCATTCTTATAATGACCATTCTGCATGCATAATTCTTGAAATTGAAATAAGAAAAAAAAATAGTAACATGAGTATAGTTCATATCTATTGGAATAGTGACTTTATAATAGCATAATAAACTATATTAATATCACTTTAAGAAATAATTTGAGAAAAGGAGTATCTCCATTCATGATCTTCAAAACTCTCCATTAAATTAGCCCTTAGTAAGCTTAGTATCCACATGAGCTTATTTACCTTCTGATGTTTCCCACTCCCTAAACCAAAAGCAATGTCTATCAATAATTTCTTTATTCTGTTTTGTATAAATTTTTGGACATGTATGGGAGCTTGTCTTACAAAGTAAGTCATAGAAATTTAACCATTGGTCAGTCCAGCTATATGACTTAAGAGATACAGTTACTCATAAACTTGCCTATAAGCTAGGAGAGGGTGATAAAATCAGCTACTTACTATTCCGCAGTCAGGAGTAAATTTCAGTGTTGCTTCCAGCATCACTTGGCATCCCAGGTAGTCATGGGCAAAACATGTAATTCAAGGGAAAATATATTCCTCTTTTTTTGCTGAGTCCTCTCATTGACACTTTTTTATTGCAACCAGTCTTTTCTTCATTACAAGTTCAATTTTCTTAGAAATGGAATGTGCCATTCTAGGCAGTCAGAACACAGATGACAACCTTATATGTTTTTATGTATATGGGTTAAATATTCAAACTAGGTTTTATGAGTAATCAGCATAAGAAAAGGGATTCACCGCAGCTAAATTGATCCATGTGTAACTAGCTACCTCCATTTAAGGATAACAAACTCACTAGATCTGAATTTAACACTATAGAGTTATCTATTCTGAAGTAGTGATATTTTACTGAGCTTTTCTAGATATGTAGTCAATTATAAAACCAAAGCCATTTCTCATTCATTAAACAATGACAACTTGTATGAGTTTAGTTTCATTTATATATGTTTAAATATATATATTTAGTTTTTTTTAGTTTCTGCGCATTTGTTCAGAGAGTTTAATTTTTAGAAAACTCCCTTTATATTATTATCTATACAAAAATCTGGGCTTCATACCCCACATCAATTAGCTATAAGAGGTAAATTATATGGAGGAACAACATTCATTGCAAAGTCTAGTAATTATAACATTAATTTCCAAGATTTTTGCAACTCAAGTAGAATGTACCATTTTTAAATATTAAAATGTTAGTGGCATATCATCAAAAATATCGGGAGTGTTTTTATTGTTCAATAATTTATAAGTTTATGTAATAGTAGCCAATCCACTAAATCAAGTTTGAGTTTCAGTGACTGCCTCCAGGAGAAGTTTATTTCTTAATAAAATAAAATCCATTTGACAGTAGAAGTATTTTCTGAGATCAGACCAGGCAATCTGCTGATTTGAAGAGAGAGGATGCAGAAAGCTTCTTAAGTGTTCTTACCTGGATTTGACAGAGCAGTGAGAACTAGTCACACATCTCCATCAGGTTGTAAGGAACCTGGGAAATGTACTTGCTGTCCAAGAAGCTGCCTCCTAGCAACATTTCTATAGCTTGAAACAGGGTCACAGATCTTTAGTATTCAGCTTGCTATTTCTTGTAATTTCTACCATACATATCCTTATTTAGGTTTGTAAGCAAAATCAGAAAGCTCAGATATTGACATCTTAAAATCAAGTTCAATGACTCATTGAAATTATGTAAAGGGACACACATTTGCATAGATTATAAATTTAGATAGATCTACCCCTATGTGGTTGCATTATGGAAAACTTAGATGAATAATTTTCTTGAATTTAAAGGCTTTCAAAACAAATATGAAAGTTGATACAGGTAATTCTGCAATAGAATTTCCATCTACATAAGATAAAACTAAAGAAAAGGAAGGAAATTGGATTTTTAAAACTAAAATGTACAGACCATTATACGTTTTAAAATGTTTTTTTCATAAATATTTCATTCAAGTTATAAAGTAAGTGAGTCAAGTTATAAATGGGGTCAAAAGAAATTAGTTGGAACTAGCACAGGAGATGGGAAACTAAAGTACGAATCTGGCCCACAGTCTATATTGTAAGTAAAGTTTTATTGCAACAAAGCCATGCTTGAAACAGGTCTATCCAATATTTTCAGTGCAGGTCTCCCTGAGATTGCCACTTTGACATGAGGATGATTTCAAGCTGAGGTCAACTGAGGTTCTCAAAAAATTTTCACCACTCCCTTAACTACCAAGAAAAATGAAAATTGGGGTCTTAACAAAAATTTGGATTACTACCAGAAGTAACCTTTCTATCTGAAAAACCTGTTTCCATGCAGGGAAAATATATGGTTACAGAGCAGCTGCTCTTCATCATATGGGCTCCCTTACTCCCTCCTTGGCCTCCTAGGCCCCTATATCATTCCAGACCTCAGGATATACAACCCTATTTTGCTTCATTGTCTTTGGAATCTGCATGTCTGTGTGTACTCTAAGTAGGTCCAAAACTACAGTAGTATTTGATGTAAATTTGAGTATGCAACCAACCCAAGAGAAACCTAGAGTGCTAGGGGGAAACTCCTTCCCTTACCAACAATATGTGTGCATATATCCTGCCCAACAAAATGCTTGCATTTCTTGAAAACATACATACCTCTTTTAAGAAACTTCTGGAAATTATTAATAAATAAAAGCTGTGGACACTGTGAGAACAAAGAGTCTCTGGCATCTAGAGATAGAAACCAGAGTAGAGTTATCACTGTCTTGCACTGTAAGAGAGAGATATGAAAAAAAACTGACCAGGTGTGTATGTTACTCCAAGTGATTGTAAGAGTAAATGGAAGTTCAAATTTGGATTGTAGTTAACTAGATAACCTTAGAAAGGTGTTTCAACTCCTTTCTCTGAGCTTTGGTTTCTTTATTTATAGAAGAAGAAATAGGTTAAGTTTCCATATATAGTAAATCTAATATAAATATAATATATAACTGTATATTTCAAGGCATTTCAGTGTATACGTATGTTCTAAGATATGCTCACTCTTATGTAGTGAGATAAGTAAAACTTCTTTTATAACAGGTGGCTCTGAAAAAGGGTGCTCAACAGTGATTGTCACTCAAAATGACTGCAAGGAGAAGAGAACTGGATGAAAGACAGGGCTTTAGGATTGAAAAGTTCATATTCTGATTTTATGTATATAAATATGTCTTATAAGGACTGAAAAGTAAATAAACATTCAAGAAGGAAGTACAATCATATGTATATAAATATGTATATAAATATGTATATATGTGTCTATATGTACCTACATACATATGCATGTACATACATACACACACAGATAAAGCAAGAGGATATAAGTGAGAAAGCCATGGACCCTCTTCTATCATCCTATCATGAAATCTTATAAAATAGAGAATACAATACAAATGTAAAAAGCAAATAATTGAAGCACAGGATGGAAGGTCTGGGTGCCCACCCTCTAGTCCATTGAATTTCTCTATTGCCTTTAAGGCTTTTTTAAAGGAATCCCTAATGGAAAACAACATTTGAAAACTACTTATAAAAACATCTAACCTTCTATCTTTTAAATTGCTTAAAGTTCCTTTTTGTTAGTGAAGTAGTTCCTGACCTCTTAAAAGGCTTTTTCATCTCCTAACCTCTTCCTTTAGTTTCCATAATACTTCTTTTGTTTTGTTTTTTGACTCTTTCATGCCCTGTATTTTGAAAAATCATCTATGATTGTACTTCCTTCTTGAATGTTTATTTACTTTTCAGTCCTTTTGCCCTGGTATTACTAGTAGCACAAAGGGTTCGCATTTCTCCTCTGCCCCCATCCTAACATGTAGTACTGGTATACCTCACCCACCACTGGAGGGTTTTGATACTTACTGATACTGGACAGAGGTGTCTGGCTTTGGTCCATTGCTTGCTATACTGTCTCCACCCTGATACTGGGACTTCTGTTGAGTATAGAGAGCTTTTATTCCATGTGCATAGAAGTGTTTTGAACTATAATGCCCCAGTCCTCCTGTAAGATGTCACTTTCCATTTTACATTTTACTTTAATTGGAGAAATGTAACTGGCTAGTTCTTTCATTGGTGGGAAGGTTCTTGTAAGTTTGATATTATTTAACAGTCTTCACTTAGTAATTGCAAAAACTAAATCTCTTAGTCCTGTCGCTTATATTGTGACTTTCTTGTCCTTGACAATATTTCTTGATATGCAGAGTAACTTTTGCAGTCAAGCAAATCAAATTCCTGCATCCTGCTACTGTAAGGACTTCCTGAAAAGTCAATGACCCAAAATGGAGTAGTCTAGATCTTGAAATAGTAATTTTGCATTTTAATATGATCGTGATGAAAATGTACTCCTAGCTGATAGTTCAATGAGGATCCCTGCAGCTCAAAATATTTCCTATTTGAGTATTTGAAAGAGATCAAAGAAGATCACTAAATAAAATGGCTATTTGAAATATGGAAACAGAGACAGAAAAGCAAAATATGTGTTTTGAAGTGATGAATCATATTTGTGCCAGAGAAGATAAGTGAATTTCAATCTTAAGATGAACTCAGCTAAGTTACATAGATACTGGAACACTATAAAAGGTCCCCTAAGCTGTCCCAAGTCTTATTTGTACATTACTGTCAGGCAAGGCAGAGAAGAGCATATTTTAGCATTTTAAATCCCTCTGGTGACTAAATTGCTTATCTATAGTCATTTTTCAAAAGCCATAAAATCAGTTGACATATTAAAGACATAAACTTCATTTTGGTAGCCTGGGAATATTTGTAGGTACCTAAAGGCTGAAATAAGCAGTTGTCCCTATATAAACTGGTTATCATGCCTACTTGATAGTGCAGATACTTGGCATTTTTATTTCAGGGGTGAAAAATAGGTGATCTATCCTCATTATCTAACTAGATGGTTCTTTGTTGGTGACCTTTTTTTGTTGTTGTTGTTACAAATTTTATTTATGCATATAAGAGCCGAGGTAGAGGCTGGAGGTGCCAGGGAGAAAGGGCTCACCAGAGACAGAGTGGAGAGAAAAGGCAAATCGAAGCAAGTACACTACTGAGGGGAGCAGCAAGAAGGCAGAAGAGGTCTGCTGCACCATGTGGGTCCCTTTTCTGGCTGGGGATCCAACTCATACTGCAATGGCTGTGGAAGTCCCATAGTGGAGCACTCAACCCCTTGCACTACCAGGGAGGCCCAAGATGGGTGGTTTTGAAGAGACCTATAATCAATAGCCAGAGAATAGGATAAAGATGGCAGGCTCTTTTGGCAATTAAATGATCTTTGGCTACATTTAAAATTTCTTATAATGACATTTTTATGGTTATGGTGAGTCAATTTATAAACACTATATGTTCCTCCTATAAGTATAATGTTTGCAAATTGATCCACCATTAATAGAAGAAAGTCTGGATAAAACAAAGAGGGATTATTTGAATGGACTGGAAATAATATAAAGCCAGTAAGGACTAGGGAGGACAAGATATTGGAGAAATTCTGGAAAGAAGGCAATTTAGAGAAATGGACTGACTAGTCAGTTTTACTTTTTCCTTCCCAAAATTTTATTCTAAATGGTGGCTTGGCAGCTAGAAAGGTAAACAGAGCCTTACTTAATCTCCTAAAGCTTAAGGAACAAAAGCTGGAGTTAGGAACTATAGAAATGGGGTGCCCTGGCTTTTAGTTGGGATTTGATAGTATGTCTTATGAGAACAGGAATAAAAGAGCCATGGAACTTCTTATGAGAAAGGGCAAATCAGAAAATTGATCAGTTGTCATAAAATTGAAACCTAGCTTTAATCAGCTCAATCACAGATTAGGTTAATCTGTTTTAATCTTAGCCTAAAACCATGTTAAAAGTAAAAACAAAACAAGTAAATAAAACCTTCATAGAATAGGGAACAATCCTTCAGACTCTCAACATACTTGCTATTTTCCCACCCAGCGATTCTTTTAGTCAAAAGTTACTATACATACCAAGAAACGTTGCCAAAAGACAACAAATTACAAGAATCTAAGTACCAATAGTAAAATTTGGGTTTTGTAGTTACTAAATGCAAGCTTTCAATAACTGTGGCAAAGAGATTTAACAATGTAGATAACAAAATGAGAACACTATTAAGAAGAATTAAATGAAAATTAAATAATAAAAAATTACAATACCCATAATTACGAACTCAATACACACATATAAGAGAAGTCCAACAAATCTTATCTTTGTCTGTTTTGTCTTATTTTTTCTGTTTCCTAGTAGACTGTATTAGTTGTGAGAAAGGAGACTCAGTTTATTGTTCATCTGCAACATCTAAAGTAATATCTGATAAATAATAGATGCTCAACAAATATTTGTTACGTGAATGTATTAATGATACTTTGCAAAGAGGTAAATAAAGTTATTTAACCTTTTAAGGCAAAAGCTATAAATAAGGAGATGAAAAAGAAAAGACATGGGTAGAAATATCTGGTGACAGAAGGGCAGCACAAGATGAAGGTAGAAAAGAGCTGCAGTTTCATAGATCAGGCTTCACTCAATTTGTTCTCCTATTTGTCACCTATTTTTCTCTCGTCGCCCCCCCTCCTGCCCCCCCCCCCCATTATGAGAGCACTAGTTGGATATAGAGGACATAGTTGAAGGCCACCTCTGGTTATGCACCTGTGACACAATTATGAGCTGCCCAGAGGAAAGAGCCAGTTACTGAATTGCTTCAAACCTCACTAGGAGACTGATAGAACCAGTATGTGCCATGAAAAAGCTTTTCTTATTCAGATAGTGCTTTTCTCTGAACCTCTTGCAAAGGGGTTACAGGAAAATCCTAGTTTCCAATCCTTTGCAGCTTTGCAGAAGCCAGAGGGAGGAGCTTTCCTTCCCAAAGAGAGAAGGGGTTTCAATTTAGGCAGCAGTCAAGGTAGCTTTGTAAAACTTGTGTTTTCAAGATTAGATGGTACTTAAAAGGAGTCAAAATAATTGGGAAAGAAGGTAGAAATGGAAGGGGGGAGGATCACAGGGAGGAACCAAGTGGCCCGGGTATTTTATAGGCTGTGGTTTGAACTTCAGAGCCTTCCTTTGCAGCTTCTCTCAACAGCTCCAAATGACAAGTAACTAAGGAATTTGGGGCTTCCCTGGTGGTGCTGTGGGTTGAGCTTTGCACTGTGAAGTATCAGTGGCATAGTAGCGTGAGTTTGATCCCCACCAGCCAGGGCCTGCTCAGCAGTGTATTTCGGTTGATCTGCTTGTTCTGCTTGGGCTCTGTCTCTGGTGAATCCTCTCACTTCCTAAGACTCTGGCCTGTACTGAAGCTCTTGCATGAATAAATAAATATTTTTTTTTTAAAAGAATTAACTTTAGTTACAAAGTAGTTAAAACAAAAAGAGATGTTGGAAACAAAAATAAATAAATAAGAAAAGTTAAATCTATCTGAGGAGTTTTTCCTAGTCTCTGGCGCAAAGATGTTTTGTTTTACTTTTTATCTGAGAAATTTCTCCACAGCAGCTCAGTGATGGTTCTTTGATGGGCACAGGAAGTTAGCTTGCTGCTTGGTTTCTTTGCTTTGATGATCAGTGGGATGTTAATATTATCTTCTGTGAGGTAAGTGCAAGCCATTTACTCTGAACTTCAGCTAGGTCAGAACAGGAATCTGAAAGGACATAGTTGAAAACACATTCAGGTCCAATGGGAGGAGAGACACTGGGGTCTTGGTAAAGAAGTAATTCCTGGAAGAGCCAAGAAGACCTATCAGGACCCCGGCCATCAGAGAGTGAAGGGTAACTATTATAGAACAAATTCTAGCCAGGGGCAAGAGCTCAGGTGATACAAGAGCAGCCTAGAGCTTTCTCTTGAATTTATAGAAGCTAACACTCTTTGTTACAGGCTTCTATAAACTAAGGTCTAGGAGTGGCCTCTGTAAACTATTCAAAGGGGCAAACTGTTCTTTCACTGTGTATGTTATAATATAAATGTTGGATTTTCTCTCAATCTTCCCATTTCCCAACAGCTATATAGAGCAATTAAAAGAACACTTGGAGGCCTGTGAAAATATTAATGCTTTCCAGAGTTTGAGTAATTACTTTTGCTGAGTTTATCTGTGATTTTACATAGTTCTAGTTACAAATGCTATTGTTTTAATTACAGAATAGAAGCTTCTCTTTATTGAGACAGGGTAAGGGAGCAGGTAGGTGTTAGTGAAAGTGACTTGAAAGATTATGGACAAATCTTTGTTAAAATTAAGTGAAAGAACACACACACACACACACACACAGAGTTACCACATGTACATACCCACACAGTAAAATACAAATGATTATACTAGAGCCCATTCCCTATTTATTTTGTTCCTTTAAAACAGTGCCTTGCAATCCAGTAACACACTATGAAACTAGGTAAGAGGGCTGTTTTTTGTCACTCAGCGTGTCATGGTATAATTTTACCTATCATTATTTCAGCTGAAGGTGGCATTTAGGAGTTCATTAGTGATTAATAGAGCCCTCCATTGCTCAGAAATGATCTTAGATATTTAAGGAAAGCATTTAGTTCAGATTGATGGTTTTTCCACCCTGAAAATGCCTCTAAAACAAACAAACTAAAAAGTTGGGTGAATTATATTAAGAAATGTATACTTCATGTAAATTTGCTATAGACTATAAGCAGCAATAACAATCAGAGGTAGCTTTCTCTCTTCCAGAAAGCTTCATTTCCCTATCAAAAGAGAACAGTGCTTGCAAGGTTTGGGGAGAAGACGCTTACCATTTTTCAGCACTGGCTCTCTTTTTATGTTTTGTTCATAATGGCAACTGTCTGGCTTGATACATTGGTTCTGATGCTTTCACCTGCTTGTTGTCATTCAGGTGCTAAACGAGGAGGATGAATATGTATAATTCTTTCAAGAGTGCATTAGAATGACCCATCTTGGCATATTTTATGACACATCCCACCAGACCCTGATTATTTTGTGAAGTTGGCATTCAAGTTATAGTGGTTGGCTTTTGATAGCTTTTGCCAACTTCCTCAGAGCATATGATTAATCAGTACAATAAAATGGGACACTCTAAAATGCAGGATTGATGCATGGGTAAGGATTTTAAAACTTTCATTCTTTTATCAGTCATTTGAGACAGTTTTAGTGGCTCGTTACCGGAAAGTATTTTAGGAAATCTTCCCCTATTTGATCACCGTGCCAGTATTGTATAGCTTCTCTGGGGAGAAACGAAACCTTTGATTTTGATAAAGTTTCCTTCTTCCAGAATGAGGATGTAGTGTTTTCTTCTTTGGAACATTGTCAGGTGCCTTTTGATAGGTAATAGAGAGAAACCAGTAGTAGCTAGAGAATCTTAGGCCAGATTAGTTTAAAAAAACCTTTTGAGAATAAAGTCAGATTAAAATTGCAGAAGGCTCTCGTATGTACACCTGCAGCAGGCTACCAGAAAGAAAGAAAGAAAAAAAACACATTGAAAGTAGGACATTTGCAGTTGTTTTTGTTCACACATTCTGTCTGAGCCTAGGGGATGATAGCAACTTTGTAGAAATGAGGATTCAAAGTCCATGAGGAGTCTGTCCTTATGGTGACCACAGCTGAGGTGAGAAATCCTATACTGTCCAAAAGTGACCAACGATGTAAGAAAAAGTACTCCATTAAAAATATTAATTAATGGTAGAAAAGATTCATATTTAGTTGTGGCAAAAGGTAGATGACTATATGGAAAATATTCCTCAGTCTTAGGGCAGCAATTCAAGACAGTATTTCTGATTTTAGAGGTCGGGGGAGGAAAGTGCTCATAGGAAATGACTGATGATTATTTAACCTTGAAACTCTACTTTTAGCAAATACCTTAGCAAAGGTCATACTTAGTACAATGACACTAAACCAGGAAGCTACAAATGCAGACCAGCGCATATAGGAAGAAAGAATGATGTATGTTACAGAAAAGAAGGTTCAGTTTGTGCCATTATTGCTTAGGTATGTTACTATATTTTCTTAGTTATGTTATTATAATTTCCTGACTGAAGAATTTGGAGTTTTAGAGATATACTGTATGTCTTTTAAATTTGTTTTTCTGTATGTCTGTTGAGGTCTTTTCTTTAAGATTAATAGGTAAGCAATTTTTAGAAAATTATTTTTATCATTTTCATACTATGCCATGTATATAAAAAGCAGCACTGGTGAACTACCCTTATTTGTAAGAACAAAATTTTGGTTCCCAATGGTACCATTTGCCAAATCCCATCTTATATAAACCGGTTAAATATTACAAAATCAAGACTGAACCACTGTGAGTTTCCATTTCTATGAAGCCAACTTGAAGAGGGGAGAAGTAAAAAAGAACCACAGCAATACAGGAACACATGTTAAGTAATATATATGTATGCAAATTCCTCTGTCTACCTCTTCTTCAAAGAAATGTGATCCCTAAATGTTTCTGATGTAGAAACCCCACTTTCCTTGATTTTTATTTATTTATTTTTTACTGCACCGATAAACCAGTCATGAAGACTGGATTGGATAAAACATGAGAGGTGGAAAGCCCCATGCCAAGAATATCTACTCTGTTCTCACCTCTCCTGTCTTTAGTGGATTTATAGAATAAAACTAGCAAAGGGAGCAGCGCATGAAAGAAAAGAAAGTCACCTGACACCGCCATCGTACAATTACGGCAGTCAGTGTTCATTTTACACTTACTAGACACCATACAGGGGCATCCAGTCCTGTTCTGTATGCGTTAGTGCATCACAGCACTCATAATTTTAATTCACATTTGCGTACTTAGTAAGTGGAGGAGTCAAGATTCAAGCCAGAGTAATTTGAACTCCAACCCTTTTCGCCTGTTTCCATCTACTCTTTGGAAACTCAGAGGGTCCAGAACAATTGCATGATTTGTATTTTGCTAGTGGCAGCTTGACCTTAGGTGAGGGTTTACTTTTGGATCTCTTTCTCTGAAGGCTTTGAATCTGATCTCTAATTTGATAGAAAAGGAGGTCTGCTAGTAAAGACTGGTTGTGCTCCTGCTGGTTCTAGAGTCTAAGAAAATGAAAACAACATTTTCTTAATGCTCTGAATGCAAAATGGATGACAAAGTTTAAACTGTCTAATTGCAAATTTTATAGACCAGGAATTATGAGAGGAAGTAATTTTGAAAACCAAAAATTCTGTGATAATTATAGGATAGTAAAAAGAACCCCAAAAACCTTGGAATAGGACTTTGTATCTTCCCCTTGCCCTGCAGGAGCCAGTAGGTCTAGGCAGCTTGCTCCTCCATAACGGAGACTCAGCACTGCTTGTCAACAGCTGGTTTTCAACATGAAATTCATTTCATCTTCACCGGATTATTTCAGGAGAAGCCTGAGCATAAACAGTAGAGAAAATCTGTAGAGATTTTTCGACTTTCAGAGGTAAGGTAATGCTGAATGTTTGATTTCTTGCTTTGCTTTTTCATAGGGCATAAGAAAAGGGGTGCTTACAATTAATACACAGTGTTCAAAACAGGAGCTTAGAGAAACCTTTAAAAAGCAGAGACTGATTTTCTAAAATTAAATATACAGGGTTCCAAAGCAAGCAGAGAAACAAAGGCCTGAGTTGCTTTGCCCAGTTAAATAGTTACGTTTTGAAAGAAGCAGACACAATTGATAAAGCATTTTCTTTTATTACTCTATAGGGGAAAGACATCTGATACCAACTATCCTCAGCTCTCTGGCCTTTTGAGTTCATTTTCCAAACCTATACACTAACACAGCCAAGAATACAGTAGAATAAATGTATCCAGGGAAGAAATAAGTGCATTGGGGAATTGAATGGAAATGATAAAAATCACTCACACTCTTTATTGAAATAATTAAATATGAAGTGGAGTGGAGAGTGGCAGATGAATTCTAATAGTAATTGAATTGGCACTTAGGAATTTCCTTATCTGCATTGCCACAATTCAAAACTCCCCACAGTGTTTTCTCTCAGTCCACATCATATTAATTATGCCTCTCATCCACCATCTTGTTTGCGAGTGCAGTAGTTAGTATGCATGGAGAGGCAGCCAGCTATCCTAATGGGTTTGGGGAAGTAGTTACTGCATCCCTCATGAAAACAGCATCCGGTTCTCTAGTGAACAAGAAATAGCTAACATGTATGCCATCTGCCATGGGGGACTCTCCCTTCTTGCTTCACAGAAAGAACAAAGGTTTCTATTTTATGTAATTCAGTTGGATGGTCCTACTTTCTCTATTTGGGAGAAAGTCTTGGAGCTTGATTCTTTTCAACTCTGTCTCCAAAGTAAGTAACTTTCTATCAGTAAGTTTTTTTCTTTTTACATGTTATCTCCACAGATTCCACCTATTTTGTGTGGTCTATACAGATAGTTTCTGATATCCCATCTTAAAGCAAATTTTTGTTCTAAAATTATTCCTAATATACTATTATGTCAATATACTTTTTTTGTTTAATTTCACAGAGGATAGAAGATTACTGATCTAAGTTTTTTGGCCTTACAAATTATTCTGCAACTGATTGTTATCCTTTCCCTTTGAATGGAAAAAGATAATGAAAGATGATTTCTAAGGTTCTTTCAAACTTTTATTGTATTGCCTGGTTTTGTTTTTTCTTTTGGTTTGTTTTGGAGGTGGCCAGTAGGAAGAATGGATTTGAAGTATAAGGATGTTACTGACTTGAATCCTGTGTCTCTTATTATACAACTCCAGCATAAATAAAGAATACGTGAATGAATATATATTAAATAAGTCTGAAGGACAATTAGTAAATTAATTGCTAAGGGATAAAACAGGCAAGCAGTGATAATAATAGAAAACACTGTCCTTGGGACTGACTTTCAGCCTCACTATGTCATCTGTATTCATGTAATGAATGCATCATCTGTAATCAGCCTTACTCATTGTCAGAGTAACTCTATTGACCAACAAAAATTAAGAGAACTTACTTTGGGACAACATATTGAAGATTCATTCATACAACGATTTCCCACAAAGAAAGGGTAGGGGATGTGATGTACTTCTCAACCATTAAAGTCTTAGCCTTGTATATTAATTGTCTCTCCAGTCATCCAGCAGGTGACCAAGTGATACTAGGGTAGGGCATGGGCATAAGACAATAGCAACTATTGCAGAAAAGACAGACATGAACATATTGATTGTCTTTTTTAATGAACAACTTTGTGTCCAGATCCAGATCACTCTTAATTCCTTTAATATAGATGTCATTCTGTGCCATTGTGAGCCCTTCTGTTTTGTCTACTACTCTTATTTTTTGTGTAGCCAAAGCTAAGATTCAACCAAGACTAGATTTTAAGATTTTATTTATTTATGCATTCAAGAACCGGGGTGTAGGTCAGAGGTGCGGGGGTGGGGACTGTGAGAGGATTCACCAGAGACAGAATAGGGAGTGGAACAGGCAGATCTACTGAAATACACTCCTGAGGGAAGCAATGGGTGAGACAAGAGAGGTCTGCTGCACCTTGTGGATTAGCTCCATGACCAGGGATTGAACTCTTGCCACAGTAGCTGGTGATAGCTTGATAGTGCTAAGACTTTAACCCCTGTTCCACTAGGGAGGCCCACACCAAGAGCAGATTTTCAATTGCAGTCAAGACCAAGGAATTTAAATTCTACATCCTTTTGTACTGAAATATAGGCCAGACTAAGAGCTTATAGCTATACTCTGATATTAAATAAAGTGGGTAGTGAGGAGATCCTAGGTTGGCCAAACAAGACTTTTTTTGAACATGAAGTACTAATGTTATGGTTTAAGTAAGTTTTTGATTTGTAAAATGTCCCTTAGTTTTAAGGTAATTTCAAATATGATATAATGTGTTAATTTTGATACTTATCCAATAAGAGACCTAATTTTCCTAATATAAAAAATATGATCTTGAATTACCTGACTGGGTCATTTCTGTTGATCAAGTTGGTCTATCACTTACTGAATGTGCAATCCTGCCTTGACTTGATGAACATGGTTGTACAGGCTTCAGAGAGAATGAATCTGTAAATGTTGTACAGAATGAAAGATTTAACACTAAACGGTGTGATTAGCTAGTGGAATTGCATTGCAAATGACAGTACAACAAGAAAATCCTTGTGATGCTGTGGGAAAAAAAACTTAAGATGGATAAAATGTACTAAATCCTACAAATGAGAAGGGGAAAAGTTGTAAGAAAAAAACTTAAATTCTAGTGTAGGAAAATCAGCTTACTGAAAATTGAAAATGCATGTAATAAAACTAATTCAGGCAGGATATTAATCTTGTGTAAAAAAGATAAAAGCATGTTAAAGCCTGATTGTAAAATATTAATGTGCTAAACCATCATAAAACTTCACATATGCCCTTTAGCGATAGTATTGTTAATGATGATAAAAACTTATTTGCAAATTCTTCTTTTATGAAGTCTGGAAACAGAAAATCTGAAAAACGGCTAATGTAGACATCCACTGTGTGTAAAAGATAGGAAATAGTGAAGGTTAATGTGGTTCAGAGCAACTGGTCTTTTGACATTTAATTGTGTGACCATATCAAGAGCTCATTGCAGTTTGTGAGGTGATTCAGGGTAAACAAACAGGGTTTGCACCCTGATAAAATTGGGGTATTCTCAACTCTATTAAATGTGCTTTCTGATGGCTGAGTGCACTTGGAATTCCATTTAGTTTGGCCCACTCTAAAACTGTAAGGCATCTACTTTCCTAAGCTTTCTCTTTCCATTGAAGCCCCCTATAACAAAAGTCAAAAAGGAATTTGTCTTCAGCCTTATTCTGCTTTTGTGTTATTATATTACTGGTTCTGAATTGTAGGGGCTAGAAATGCTGAATTTCTGGAAAGGCTCAGGATACTGTTTTTTGTGTATAGGGTGGAGGAAGATAGCATTACATAGCAGGAAGAACTGAATTAGAATAGGAACCAGCTTTGCTTGTATATAAACCTTTTTGTTTCTCTTACTACTGGATGTTGCTTAGCTTATCAGACGTCTCTGAGTCATGCATATTTTGTGGGAAAAACGCATAGGCACACACAGAGAGGGATAATAATCCTTATTTGCATGGTTTTGTGAGGGTTTTTTTTTTAATTTTTTTTTAAAGATTTATTTATTTATGCACACAAGCACTGGGATACAGGCCAGAGATGTGGAGGGTGAGAGGATTCACCACAGACAGAGCTGGGAGCAGAACAGGCAGATCAACAGAAGTACACTGCTGAAGGGAGCAGCGGGCACAGCAGGAGCGGTCTGCCAGCCATGTGGGTCCCCTCCCCAGCCGGCAGCTGGGATCGAACTCATGCTGCAGTGGCTACGGTTTGCTTCATAGTGCATTGCTTAATCCACTGTGCCATCAGGTAGGCCTCTTGTGAGGGTTTATAATGATGTATCTAGATTCTGTTATGCCTCAAGTGCTCAACTATAATAATAATTATTGAAATATTATTGCTGGATTTTCCCTCTACTTAGAATATTCTCCTAGATGCCCTTCCACACAGTGGTATATTCCATACCTCAAGACTCATTCTCCCATTTCTATGTAACTGGAATTCCCTTTTCACTTGCATTTAAGTAAATCCCACTCATGATTTCAGATCAAAAATTATATCCTGCTTTCTTCCACAAGACATTTCAAGCTGCCCCATCACACACTGACCTATCTCTGTACTTGTTCCTTTCCTGAACTCCCATTAGAGTCATCATCTCTCCATCCCTGGTAGAATTATGATTTATTCCCCACTTGATAGCAGGAACAATGACTTGTATGTCTCTCATTTCTTATAACTCCCTAAAATATCTAGCATGTTACCATAGTCTGTAAATCTTCTATCTAAGTAAGGAGATTCTAATTGATCATAGGTAGCATAAATAAATTTACAATATGATCCTGAAGTCATTTTACTTACCTTTTGAGTTAAAACATCAGTAAGAATACTTTTTTTTAAAAATACGCTCTTTTAAAATGGACAAAGAAGCACCTTGGACATGATAGACTAATAGATTTTTAAAAACATAGACAACTGGATGAGGCTTATTAAAACAATTTTAGATCTTTAAAACACTCTGGCTTAAGGAATGCACACACATGTTGACTCTGACTCAATTCTTTATTTGATATAGCTCCATATTTTCATTTCTTCTTGCTTTGAGTATGTGTTTCCAGATTTACCAAGATTTTGTTGTGTGTGTTTTGGCTATTAATTAAACACCTCTAAGGAAGAGACCTTACCAGACTGTCACACAATAAATTCAGTTTTTTGTTGTATCAAGCATACTTCGTCCTATCCCACCTCTATAACTTACTGAACCCAGTGAATTGGATAAACTACATTAAACTGTAGTTTCCTTTTCTGTTAAGTGACAATAATTTTGTATGCTTTGACTAAGCCGTAGGATCATTTTGAAGCTTACCTGATATTTTAGATTTCTAAATTCTTCATAAGTTGTAAAGCCCTATATAGATATTAAGTATTATGATTGACATCCAAAAGTAGTTTTTCTTTTATACTAGATATATCATAATGAGAGGTTGATGGTCAAACATTTGATTCTCTGAAGCAATAATTTATTCATGATTTTAAAAGGTAAGCAACTTCTAAAATACTTCATACAATTCTAATTGTAGCTTATAGATCATGAGAATTAAAATTTTAAGTTAATTGATGAGCTGGAACCCAGCAAGATAGTTCTCATAATTCCATATCCAGACTTGTGGAGGTCTCTATGAAGGAAATACTAGTATTTCCCAAAATCTCTACTAATACTGATTTTGAAGAGCTGAAGAATTTTAATTGAAACCATAATAGGGGACTCCTTGGTGGCCTAGGGTTAAGTCTCAGAGCTATCACCACTATGGTCTAAGTTTGATCCCTGGCCAGTGAGCTGACCCACATGGCACAGCAGACCTCTCCTGTCTTGCTTGCCACTCCCCTCAGCAGTGTATTTCAGTAGATCTGCCTGTTCTGCTCCCTACTCTGTCTCTGGTGTATCCTTTCACTCCTTGCACCTTTGGCCTACACGCCAGTTATTCTACAGAAATAAATAAATGAATATTAAAAAAAATTTTTCATTTCTAACATTTTAATCTCTGTTCATTAGCAGAAGGTAATGAAACACACATGACTTTTAATGTAGAACCTTGTTAAAGGTGTGGAGGAGTGGGAAGCAGAGATCAAGAGGAGGGAAAAAGGGATATGTGGAGGCCGATTCGGAGGACTAGATTTGCTGGGCATAGTATAACAAAGGGAAGGAAAATAAATTTAGGTTTTGATTTTTTTAATCTTAAGAGGTTAACATAATAATTAAAAATGTAAAAACTGGGCCTCCCTGGTGGCGCAGTGGGTTAAGCAATGCACTATGAAGCAAACCGCAGCCACTGCAGCATGAGTTCGATTCCTGCTGCCGGCCAGTGGGGGGACCTACATGGCGCAGCAGACCTCTCCTGCTGTGCCCGCTGCTCCCCTCAGCAGTGTACTTCCGTTGATCTGCCTGTTCTGCTCCCTGCTTTCTGTGGTGAATCCTCTCACCCCCCCACACTTCTGGCCTGTACCCCCAGTGCTTGTATGCATAAATAAATAAATCTTTAAAAAAAATGTAAAAACTTTTCATCACTGGGTGCCTAGTAAGCTATCAAAGTAATGTAGCAATAATAGAGAGAGAGAGAGAGAGAGAGAGAGAGAGAAGAGAGAGTTCCTTTACCAGTGTAAGCTAACCCATTTCTGTACCTGTATCTATTCCTATTTATCAAGATAGAACATAGAGTGTTCTATGTTTCAAATCTTTATTCTCCTTTCACATTCAATTTTTTCAATGGAAGATTACATTGAATGACATATTTCTCATATACAGAAAGCTCATCATCAGACCTAACACATCACTGAAACTAGTTCCGCTAAAGTCATCTATACCTTTTTAAAAAGTGATACCATGGAAATTTCACAGGAGTCAACTTAGTTGAAATCTCAACTATCTTCAACACTGCCATGACCTCTCCCTTTATGTTATGCTCTCTTCTCTTAACCTCAGTGACACCATGTTCCCCATTTTCCTAGTTGTTCCTTTTACAGGCATCACTTTCTCTGCCTGAAGATCAAATATTTGTTTTACTGAGGGTTCTGTCCTCTTGAGTTATATAATTTTCCCATGGGAAGACTCACTGAACATTTATATGCTGATGACTTTTTAATCCAGTAAAAACTCCTCCTTGAATTTTAGACTGAAAGAAGCCTGCTTCAAATTTAACATGTTCAAATGTGAATTTAAAATCTTTATCAACTCCAAAATCTGCCCTTCCTCCTTTTTCTTTTCTTTTTTTTTAATCTCAACGGAAGTATCATCATCCACCTGGTTGCCCAAGCCATAAACTTGGTGACTTGGTAGATTCTTAGTCAGTGCTTTTTCTTCCTACCCCAATGACAACCAAGTATCAACTCTCTTTGATTTTTCTACAAAATAAGTTTTAAGTTTCTCTGCTTTTCTTTCTCTCTACTTTTAAGCCTACGAGTGTTAGTAAGACCCAGGAAATGTGGAGAATTTGAGTCTCCTCACTCTTAGATATGTTTTATCATTTTTATATCTTTCTAGGATTTGAATAAGAGCATTAAAATAATTCTAAATTGGTTATTCATTTTTTATGAGACACTTATCTTCTGCACAAATTAGGCTCACATAAAGCAGCAGCTAAAATTTGAAAATCTTTTAGGCTTGAGGCAAAATCACATGACCCAGCTACTCAGAGCTTCTGTTCCTCTTACTGCCCTTACCACAAATCTGGGCATTACCACCACCTCTTACCTGCATCACCTACAAGCTTCCTCATGAGAATTTCTACAGTGAAATGTACAGCACCAGTCTACCTTTCACACTGCAGTTAGATTGAGCCATAGTAATTTAGAATAAAAAGTGAATGATTGTAACTATTTTAAAGGTTTTGAAACATGGTATTTCATCCCCAAATAGGAAGCCTTATTTACTTTTCAATTAATTGTATGCAAAAAAATTCTAGTTGTCTATGTGTCCATTAAATATCACATTAATTCCATACTACACCACATTATAAAATAAAAACATTTTCCTCACTTTAAAAACAGTGCTAGATACTATCCTCTTGTTTTCCACCCACTTTATTCCAATGGACCATTTGCTTTTCTATTAGATATATAAATTCTAAAGCTAAGAAGAAATATCTCTCAATGTATGTGTGTTGATATGTGTGTGTTTGTAATATATATACACAGTTGTTATTAAGGATGTTCTCATAGCTCCTCCACAGAGAGGATTATGATTACATTGTATAATCTCCTCCATAAGTCTTCATGACATCCCATTTCTTTTCAGTCCAACAAAGGGCACATTTGTGATGGAACTTGTTCCAATTTACTTTGCGTGCAGTCAACTTTACAACCTTTGTGGTTTACCACTTCATGTTCTCCATGGTTGGCACAGCCTGGATGACATAAAGCAGACCTAGTGATACCCTGGAGAAATACAGCACACAATACTCCAGCCCTGATCCATTTTTATTGACTGCAGCATTATCTAAATTTTTGACTTCCTCTGCTATGTTAATTGCATTTTAGGCTTTCATAGATTTCCTACATGACCAAATTTTAACTATTCTCATTTAACAATTAGAAGATTCATAAACTGAGCCAACTGTTCTCCTTATTCTGAAACTGAAAGGACAACATATTCCACGCCATTACCGCTAGAGACTGCTAGGGATTTGTAATTCATTAACATGGATAATGTCCATATTGTGCTGTGGTGCAACTGGTGTGTGATGGAGTAATGATCACTGCTAACAATTTTTTCTGCATTTAGATTTATATGGACACAGATGAAAAATAAACCAAAATAACAATCATAGTCTCAGCCTTTGCAGAAAGAAGACAATGTACTGGCATTTACATAATATGTACAGATATAACTACAGTGAGATACAGAATCTAAAAATAAATACTGTCATTTATTGAGTTGTATTATTTGCTAAGAATTAGCCAAAAGCAATTTGTGTCGGTAATCGCTATTCCTCACCACAAACATGCAGTGGTTTTCCAGATATGGAAGTGGATATTTGGAGAATATAAGTCATTTGTCCGAGTTTAACCAGGTTAGGGTTCAAACCTAATTCCATCTACCTATGTGTCTATCAAACATATACTATTTCATAAGGTCTAGAGAAGAGACTCCAGAGAAGTTTTGTGTGTATTCAAAGTAAGTTATATTTACCCCTAGGAAAAGCTTATTTACCCACAGGGAAATGCTTATAATAAAGACTAGTATTTATGTTGAAAGAGTTAGTGAAGGTCTGCAAGGAGGTAAGTATTACAGGCAGAAGAAAAGGCAAGAAAGACAGCAAAGCAGGGAAGAGATGAATGTGTAGGGAAAGTGAGATTGTGTATAATAGGCCAAGTGAAGGAAGCAAAGTAAAGTGGGTTCAGTTATAGAGAAACTAAGCAATTGATACTTAAGTAGTTTAGAAGGAGCCATCTATGCTTTTTGAGACGCGTAATTACTAGAATATAATTGTGTTCTAGGAAGATTTACCTGGCAAAAGAATGCAAATGGATAGTCTTGTAAGAGAGGAACCTGAAAGATAGATTATAATTGCAAAAGGTTATTGAAATAAGAGAATAATGGTGCAAATTAGGACAGTTGAGGTGAGGAGGCGAAGGAGGGACTATGTACCATAGCTGCCTTCCAAACTCCACAGCCTTGAGAATTGTTATTGCTTACACTCAAATAATAAAATGTGGTTTGAAGCACAGCAGGTCTAGAAAGTGCAAGCCTTGGGAACTGAATGCTTCCATTTAAATCCAGAGTACTTTTAATTATTGACATGCCATAGATTCTATGAAGAAGAACCATTTGGAATAAATATTCTTGTGCAGACTGAGAGGCAATTTACCATTAAAACGCTTGGTTCTCTATGCTGTACAAAGGTACAGTTATTAAACTGTATAATCAACCCCCTAGGTGTTTTATTGCAGTCCTGGCATAACTGGTAGGGTAACTTAGATTTCTAGGTTACAGGTGTTTCATTTGGAAAATGTGTATAATAATAATTATTCTCCTAGCCTCTCTCAATTATTATAGGAAATTAAATGAGATAATTAATGTGAAAGTATGCTAGAAAACACAAAATTCTCTCTACTTCTAAGGTTAGGAACTATTTTATGTTCCTGTACAGTTCCCAGAGGACTGTATTAAAACCCAGTAGAGGCTAGAAATGCTGGTTGAAGGAGTGGTTTATACACAGGAGTTTTGCAAAAACACGGCTCTTGTACTGATGCTTTTATACCACGTGGTGTGTTGTGAACGTAGGCCCTTGTTTGATCCCAAGTTATAAAGCATCATAGAAGGAAGAGAATGCATCAGTGTGGTGGAGACCAGTTCCATTACAGAAACAGGAAATGCAGTGTGCAGCTGCCACTGTTCAGAGATCCTTTAATATAACTCTAAAGATGTAAAAACTACAAAGGAAAATCTCATTAGTGAAGCAAGCATGTAGACTATATACAGTATCCCAAAATCAGTTAAGGATTGGATCGCCTAGAACAGGTGCTTCAACTATCCCTGGGGGATGATGGATGGAAAGGGGAGTTTCTAATTAGTGTGAACTGTGAGAAAGGCAGGAAGCAACACTCTTCTTTGTGACATGACTTTGGGATTCTTGGAATTACAAAAGGGAAATCCAGAATGATGTTCAAGGGGAAGAGAGAAAACCACATACAGTCGTTTATTCAACAAATATCTATTGATCATATAAATAGGTGTCGAGGGACATGCACCATGTGTGGGAGGTAAAGATGCTGTTCTCCAGAAGACACAGCTTTCTACTCATGGACTTTAAAGGCAGTACGATAAGGGATTAATTTACACACAGCACATAATAGATTATGTTCCTGGAAAATGTTGAACACAAATAATGTGCAACTTTAAGCTATAAGAGGAATGGTTAATTTCTGAAGATGTTTTCACTAAATGGAAACACATTTACTCCCTAACAGATGGAGTACAAAGGAAATAAAAATTTAACAAAAGAGGGATGAAAATCAGTTAGCTTGTGTTTCATTGGGTTGAATTATTTACACTCTATGAGGATCTCCTTTGACTATCAGGACATGGGTTGCTCCCATTTTGACTCTAAAAGGAAAGTAGCTGTAGTCCAAACATCTCAGTGTCAGGTCTTTGATTTTCAAGGTTATGGTGAGCACTGCATCTAAAAGGTCTTCCATTTTACATAAATGGTGTGGATATGTGAAATAATCCTCTCCAGAGATACAAAGGGAATAAAAACAAAATCAGAGGAATCCAGCTGGATTCTCATTTGGACACAGAGCAAATAAAAAGGCATTGGCATTGTATCTCCAAATGGAAAACATTGACAAAGAAGGAAGCTAGGGATATAATTTTTGAGGCGAATCTGGCAAAAGCCAGGCTCATCTTTTTCCCATGATCTGACGAATAAGAGGTAATTTTTCTTGCCCTCTGCTTCCTTATTTTTAAGCATATATTTATTTCTAATACATGGGGTTTAAATAAAAACATCTGTAGTCAATTGCATAGGTAATATAAAACAAGAAAGTCTGACACCGAAACAGAGAAAGACTGAAAGAGACAAGGAAATCAGAGAGGGGTGCATTAAGGGAGAGGATTGCCCCTGGGTTTGTTTTTCATTATTTTTTGTGTTGACTAAAATACCATTTTTCAATCTTGAACATAAGTCCTTGTCTGGGGTCACAGCTTTATTTCTTTCCAGTTTAAATGACATACTCGCCCATACTGTTTATTTTATTCCGCATTGATCTGCAATCTTGTAACATTCCTGTTTACAGGAAATTGGAACTTCCACCACTCAAAGTCCTCCTGTTTGCCTTCAGTACAACTTATCTAAAGCATTCTTTGGTGGCATTTAAAAATCAATTGTGATTTTTAATATTCATGAACATGCTACCCTAAAAAAATAGATGCTAAAAAAAAATAGATGCTGCTTTTTTTTTCTCTCCAAATTTGGAAGCATGCAAGATATTTACTCGAACACCTTTGTGGGATCTGTCTTGGTTTTCAATTTGATAATGTACTCAGCATCCTACTGTGCCTCTGCACGTCACCAGAAAAGGAAAACATTAGCAAGCTCTCCTTTCAGGCTGGTTCAGACCGTTGCCCTTCAGAGACTTCGTGGAGACAGAATAATGGTGTCTAATAATTTCAGCCAACCTAGGTATTTATCACAGCTTCAAATAGGCGGTAATTCACTTATATTTATTTTCTCAGAATGTAACACTAGTCTGAATTAAACATTATGATACATACCTGTACCGGTATAAACTATTTTTTCAAATTTTCCTAGTCAAGATTTCTTTCTCAGAGAAGAAAATTAGACAGGTGCAGTACACCAAATGAGATGAACTTTGTCCTCAAAGAAAATTGGTTTTTCCTTTTCAATTTCATTTCAAAGAGATCTGACAAGTGTGGCTTTGAACAAACTTTAACAGCACAATATCCTTTGTGTAAGTTTTCCCTTGTCAGCTTTTCCATTCCAGCAGGAACTTAGAACAAAGTGGATGTTGCCCTTTGAGTTGAGAACTTCATCAGTTGAATGAACACTAGTGCAGTGCAATGAAATTGAGGGCATCCTCTCTCCTTGAATCTCAACAGTACAGTGTCTCAACAAGTATAATTCTCTATTCGGTGAAAGAAGAGACGGGAGATATACATTTCGTCTCCTGCACTCCTTCCTTTTTTCATAGTAAACGCCAAGCACCAAACTAGCTGACAATATACCCACTTGAAACTTTTATAGTTTATGCTAGCAAGTCTTCATTGTGTGTGGAACATAAGGCCCTGGGCTTTCGCGTGTTGCTTGGTCCTACACTACTTAGACCAAAATCATAGGAAACCTGGTGTTAGAGGTGCAAATTCAGACTTTCAGGTGTGTGCTGTTTTGCTTCTATGTGAATAAAAAATAGGC
Organism: Galemys pyrenaicus; assembly: GCA_019455555.1. Taxonomy (NCBI): domain Eukaryota; kingdom Metazoa; phylum Chordata; class Mammalia; order Eulipotyphla; family Talpidae; genus Galemys; species Galemys pyrenaicus. Next base: position 6,335,114 of record JAGFMF010012000.1, read on the forward strand.
TTTTATTTGTTTTGCTAGATTTCATTTTTAACCTGTTTTGTAGCTTTGCAGCCATTTGAAAGTAAAATTCAAAAGCAGAGGGAAAAAAAACACAAGAAATGGCTTCACAGAGATTCTAATCTTTATTGCACAAAAGCTGGTTATGGCTACTCAGTCCTTAGAGTTTTAGATTGTGTATAAATTGTGCTACTTTATGCTGGCAACTAACTGCTTTGACAAGTTTATTTTTCTTTGCATACTCTCCCAACTTTCTTAAGGTTTTATTATTATTATTATTATAATGGCCCCTTGCTATCTTTTCCGTTCTGTTGGCTCCAACTGTTCCTTTCATCTTTTTCCCCCCTATGCATTAATATTTAAAGACTGTACTAGTGTCAAACATTCATGTAGAGACAACTTAAATGCAAAGTGAGTAAGGTTACAGAATAAGTCCATGCCCAATTTAATTACAGCATTTTGATTAACACAGATTATAAGTAGTTTGAACTAAGAATTTTAAGTTGTTCAGCTTGAATGTTACAAAGGCTAACCAGAGATAAAGTGTAACTTTGACTCAGAAACTGCCAGAAAACACTCTGATTAACCAATTTAGATGTACTATCTAATTAAGGATCTAAATATCTTTGGATCACAGAAATTCATGTTTATTGATAAGATAAAATATTTATTACCCAGAGAGCTGAATTAGCAAAAAGAACAGTTCTAATCAGGTGCTAACCCCTAGAAAAAAGAATATTGGTTGAAACTAAAAATGTGATACTTCATGAGCCAACCTGGCCTGTTTACTCAAAGGCCATGATTCTTGCCGGCAGACTCAGTGTCCTTGAAAGGTTGGTGTTGATGAAGTCGGTGGCCAGGTTTCTAAATGGGTTCGATAGGTAATGACTGCCCATAGCAATTGCTAATTGAGAATAATGACTGGGCAAGGAGGAAAGGACACAGAGCAGAGATGGAAGAAAACTGCTCAAGGTGAACACTGAAAAATACCCAAAGACCAACGGGAAGAAGCCCAGGCCTCTGGTGTTTACTGGACTGTCACTCCTTGATCTACTCCTTGATTTCTCCTTTTGGGTGAATATAAAAAAATCCTGTAAAAACATTACACATTTGAAGAAGGCTGGAGATGCCCTATAAACTCCTGTAATATATTTCCTAGTTCCAGGCAAAATGTCTGTCCAGAGAAAACAATCAATACACTTAAAACTTCTTCATCTTCAGAATCACGAAAATAGAAGCAACTCTGATTTCTCTTAGTAAGATTTTGTGTTTACTTGCTTTTTTGTTGTTTAAGGCATCGCATGTGGAGATAAAATCAGCTCGAGGTTTTGCAGGTTATGACGAATATTAGGTAAGTTCACTGTTGTTTTTAAAATTTTCTTTAATTTCTCTAAGTTTAAAAACACCATGATTATAAGTTTGTACTCATGGGTTTGAATGGGTGAAATGTATTTTTTAATAGAGTAAAATTGCATAAAAGAGCATACTATATTTAACACATTTAATCATTTCAAAGACAAACTAAGTTCTAATACCTTTTCAGAGCCAGTACCTTTTCAAAATGTAGTAATTTGCCAGGTAGAACCACTTGCCTATTGGCAGTTATATTCAAATTATAATTAAAAATTAAAACACCTACAAATCTCTCTCTCTCTCTCACACACACACGCACTCTCTCAAGCTAGTTGACATACACATTCATTCTAGTTTCACATACTCATAAGAGTGATTTAAATTTTAAACCTTATGTCAAAAATTTTAACAGACATCTCTTATTTGGATGTCGTTGGTAAAGATGGAAGTGGAGGTGTTGTACCGCTTGTGACTCTAGTTTTTGCAATGTATTACACATTTATTTACTCTGAAAAAGGAAATAGTAAAACAGAGGCATAAGTGTTCATGTTTGATACTCTGTTCTTGCTGATATTTGCAATGTATTACACATTTATTTACTCTGAAAAAGGAAATAGTAAAACAGAGGCATAAGTGTTCATGTTTGATACTCTGTTCTTGCTGATATTCTGGTTTATTACAATGTGCCTAAAATTTTGTCTCAAAAGACAGTGAATACACTATTAAGGAGTCAGAAATGAAAGGTGGCAGCTACTCGGTATATGCATTAAAAATGTGTAATGATCCAGCCATCTCTTATATGTTTTTGTATAATTGATCATTCCACCTACTTTTAGTGAAACATCTTTTCAGTTTCCTCTTCCTTTGTTTTGGCTCAATATAATAGTTGTTTCTAGGCCTGAATAATGTATTTATCTCTAGAAAACAGAGTTCAGTATATTCTCCTACTAAAATAATATATTAAAGCATTACCAACATCATTATTGCAAAAATGGATTGAGAGCAATAAGCCAAATTTGACCAGGGGAATGTGCCTATATAGATCTACCAGAATCACACGGGGAATACTTTTGCTGACTAGACATTTCCATGCCTCTTGAGACATGTTAGTTAGATTCATAGACACAGGACACAAAATATCATGCACTTCTGTGTAAGTATTAAGGAGGATACATTTAAACAGATAATGGCCTTCAAGGGCAAACAAAACCAACAATTTCTGTGTGAAAGCAGAGTATGCACTGATTTCTTCATTTAGAGTAATAACAAATGGAAATTAAAACAAGACTTCTAAAATGACCACATATAATACAGCGACACACTTCATAATTAAATATAGTGTCCGGAGTGATGACAAATTATAATTTAGTGTCCAGATTTGAGATGTAGTAGTGGACAAATCTGTGAGTTGAAGAACGTTAATCTGTGTTTTATCTATGCCATGTGTTTGTATTCTATTTCCTCACTGGGAACTTAATCTCTTCCATCCCAGATAGTCATTTAGGGTGTTCCTTTTCTTAACAAGAAAAAATAACAGACTATTGGTTCTGGAATGCACTTATTATAACTTCGTCTACACACTTCTGTTTATCATAAGGAGAGAGACCCTCACATATTAGCTAGTCACTCAACATCCTTCAAATAGTTCATAGCAGATTTTCATATAGAAGCCTCCTTTTTTAATTGATAAGTTGCAGTATCTTCCTCCTCTGATTTTATTAGTAACAAGTAAGTCATTAAGCTAGAAAGTTTGTATTACTGATCATGAAAATGTAGACCGAAGCATACTCAGCTGTTTGTATGATGGACGCTAATTGATGCTTGCTCTGAAAGTTTCTTAATCTAAGCTTTACTTCTTAAAAAAAATGAATAGTTCCATCAATAGTTTATGTTTTTGAAGAATACACAGAATCATAACTCACTTCCTCCTCATTTTTATCTACAAATTCTGTGTGTAGCCAATCCACACTTGAATGTACAGTATATGTGCTATCAAAACATCGACAGCAGTACTTCACAAACGTCAATATGCAAAGAAGCCCCTGGGTCAGAGAAGCTCTCTCTCTAAACTCTTCAGGTAATGTCAGTGCTGCTCCCCTGGGGGCCAAGTATTCCATACAGTTGTCGCTATTGTTGAAAGCAAAGGGAGCAGCTTAAGAGTCGTGAGACTTGGACTTGAGTCTATATCCTAGACCACGTCCTAGTTGAAGTGTCTTTAAGTATGTACAGACATCCTGATGTGACTGCCACTCACCATCTCAACAATCTCACACAAGAGTCCTGTAAGTAAGAAGCATCTTATCTTTGCTGCTTCTGGAATTATTGACTGATCAAATGATATAATCCATTGAAAAGCTTTAAAAAAGAATGTTATGATTAATGCTATTTATTAATGGGTTATTTTAAGACCCTTTTCTAACTTAATGTAACACTAGTCCAAATCTATTGACAAGAAAAAAGTAGGCTATTGCCTACCAATTATTAAAATCACATGATCGAATTCTAGTAAAATATGGGCAATAAATGTTTGAAAAAGATCGAATCTCTAATTACTAAAAATACAAAATTAAATAAACCTGTCATATTGGCAAAGTTTTTTTTCTCACTATGATGCTTAGTGATAGAGAAGCTAGAGTGAGATGGGCACTATGATACACTGCTGGGGAGAGTGTAATTGGTACTTGGTTCCTATAAAGCATTTTAGAAGTATGTGTTAAGAACCTCTAAAAGTGTTGTTAGAAATTTAGTTTGTAGGAGCCTATTTTAAGGAATTAAAAAGAGATGTAGTAAAAAATAATTTATGCATCAAAATACCCATTACAGAATTAGTATAATACATTTTTGCACGATCCTAAATGATCACAAATAGGAGTTCTGCTAGATAAAATATGTGGTCTCAACATAATGGAGACCAAGTTTTATTCAAATACACTTATGCCCTCAGATTTTCAATTCAATAACTATAAAGTACCTGTCCTCCAAGGCAAATTTGGTGATAGAAAAGAGCCTTAGTATACGGTGGCATCTCATATGTTTTAAATACATATTAATATTTTTGACCTCACTAGTTTCAGTCTAGGACTCAGTCTACCTTCTCCCATCCACACAGCTGAAGTATGCTATTTCCTTAAACCTCAGCCTACTTCTGGGGTCTTATTAAGTTGACAACAACTTGTATGAAAGTGAGAAACTACTGCTATTCTTTAAAATATATGAAGTGATATTTCCAGTGCACTGCCCACACTCCATTTTTTAATATTTTAGTTTAATAGTGTCCTTTGTTCGAGATACACTTATTGGCATCTACTCCATATCTAGTACTATGCTGAGTATGATAGGAATTCGAAGATAAATGTGGAGGTGCTTTGATTGGGTCTCATAAAAAGTGCTAACAAGATTTAGTGATAATGCAACATGACTGCAAAGATGTAATAATAAAAGAAAAACAAAAATTCTGATGAAAGACCAGAGAGGGCCAGTTCTGTTGGGGAAAGGCTAGAGAAGCTCTAGTGAGAGTGGTCTAGAGAATGAGTAGGACACCTGCACAGGGCAAGAATGTGCCGTGAAGACAGAAAATTTTCTGATACAGAAAATTCTAAATGCACAGCCACAAATAAATGACGTTATGCCACACCCAGGAATTAGGATTTTCCTATTTGGATTACAAAATTGGACAGTTTGGGAAAAATACCAGAAGGTCTTACTGAGATAAAACTGTCAAATTCCTTTTTTTTTTCCCACTGTACTGATTTTTTTTTAAGATTTATTTATTTATGCATACAAGAGCTGGGGTACAGGCCAGAATCACGGGAGGTGAGAGGACCCACCAGAGACAGAGTAGGGAGCAGAACAGGCAGACAGACTGAAATACACAGCTGAGGGGAGCAGCAGGTGAGGCAGGAGAGGTCTGCTGTGCCATGTGGGTCACCTCCCCAGCCGGCAGCAGGGATCGAACCCAAGCTGCAGTGGCTGCAGTTTGCTGCATGGTGCGTTGCTTAACCCATTGCACCACCAGGGAGACCCCAAAACTATCAAGGTGTTTAACTTATTTTAAAGAGAATGGAAAAACTTTGATGGTGTTTGAACAACAAAATTATGTAACTACAGCCATACTTTACAAAGATGATTTTGTTGTTAATATGCTGAAGAGTTTTGTGGGAAACTGGATCTAGGCAGATTAGAGAGCAGACAGACAGACCTGAGTTCCAAACCATCTCAGTAACTTCAATATTTGTGTTGCCCTGAAAAACTTCCTTTTTGAGGGCATGCCCTTTCCTTCTTGAGGTTTGAGGTTTAGTCTACCACCAGAATAAATATACTTTGTGTGAATTATAGAAGAAACCCTGTTGGACAGGAATCCTTGACCACATTACACTGCTTAAGAAGCAGACAATACCTTTGTACAAAGTAAAAGCTTTCTTCAGCTCTCCAGTAGGCTTTTGCAACATGATGCCTGTGGTGCATGTTGGGTGTAACCTAGGTTTAGTTTTAGCCCCCACTCTCCACATAGCCTGGCATGAAGTCATATTTTGTCAGTAAATTGAGAATATCAAATCCTCCCTTCCAGATTATAGTTATGACATATACTCAAGGTCTAGGGACGAGAACTGGAATGATGTTGAATGAATAAAGGAAGGATGATAGCTAGCAGCAGCAGCAGTAATGTTTACTACTATTACCTTGACTTGGTAAAGTTTTAGACTGATATTTAGAGAGTTAAATTAACAGGTGAATAAAATTCAAAAGTCAGAATGGATGGTACATGGTGACTGGTTATATTTGCAAAGTGAGGGGAAATAATTCAAAGCAGATTTTCAGTTTGGTGAACAGAAGAAGAATGATTATACTCCAGACAGAAATAGTGAAGTCAGGAAGAGTTATTATAGGAATGATGACAAGATTTATCTTCTCTGTGTTATGTGTGAAGGAAACAGTGAGGTATCCAGCTAGAAATATTCATCAGGTGATTGAAAATGTGGGTTTAGAACTCAATGTGCGGCTAGAGCTAGACACAATACATCTGAGATTCCAGGTGCATAATACAGCTATAAAAATGATGTGATTGCTGAAGGAAGTTATGTAAAGAAAGAGAGAAGAACATGAACAGGAGTAAGAGGTTTCCCTTGTGAATTTGTTGCAAGTTATCGACTGCTCATTCCCAGGGGTTACCATTCACAGCACAGTTAATGGGATAAAATCCTCATGAAGATGAGACATGCACCTCTGTGCGGTCATACACTATGGTCCTGTTTGGGGATTTCCTGTGTCTGAAATGATGGAGGAATAAACACATTCCCCCTTTTTTTTAACCACTGAATGCAACTACAAAATCTGAACAGAAGGTATGTTCAAGTTCCTTGAGAACTCTGAAGTACATAGTAGCAGGTAGATTGGAGAAAAAGGCGAAAATTCAAAGTACCACCAAAGGTATGGTGAAATTACATATTTTACCATCCAGAAAGGAATGTAACAGAGTCTAAGACTTTGAAGTGGGCAGAAACAAGAACAGAGAGCTCCAAGAGAAGCTCACTAATACAGTCTCAAGGAACCAGAAAGGGAAATCCTACTGCTCAGAGGACTTGCTTTTATTCTCTCTACTGTCTTTCCCCTCTGTACTACAAGTGATCACCTGATGGCAGTGACAGAGGGCACAGTGTAAGGAAGGGCAGAGAAACCAAAGAAAGGAAGAGAGACTTTTTCTCTAACTGGGGTAGCAGAGATCCCAAAAGAGTGGGGCAAACCTTTGTTGCTTTTCCTCTCTTCTGTTCTGTCTTTTGGCTTCAAACGTAGTCATGGAAATACATAGCAGAATGAGGCAACTGGAGTTGTATGTTTCTGGCTGGAGGACAGAGAAGGGAAACCCCAGGGAATAGAAAGTCACAGACAGATGACAGAGAGGGAGAACCTCAGGAAAGCTTCCCCATGAAGTCATTTATGAACACCTGGGCTTACTCAAGCTGTGGAGGGATAGATCTACTCAGCATACTGAAGACTTTGAGAGCAGAACTAACAAATGCACCACTGCCCACAGCGGTACACATGCTAGACAGATCTGAGAAGTAATACAAACTCTTTGAAAACTGAACTTCCTCGGGAGCTACAGTGGACAGAAGCAAAGCTGGTTGAAACTTGCCAGTTGAATTTAACTTTGCCAGTTGTCAGCTAAATCAAACATGGTAATATTTTCCATAAAATTTAAATAGGCCTAGAGTCTCATAATAGTCAAAATGTGTAGTGCACTCTCCACTAATACTCAGGATATAAAAAAAGCCTCAAGTCTTATGGGAAAAGACAATGGACATCCATGCCAAGATGACATAGATTTTGGACTTATTTGACACATATTCTGAAGTGATCGTTATGTAAACATTCTAATAGACAATCATAAACACTTTTGAAATGAATGGAAAGTTAGAAGGGTTTAGTAAAGAACTTGTAGTTATACAGGATGATCCAATGGGAATTATAAGCTGAAAAATAGAGTAAATAAAATAAAAACCTCACCAGACAGGCTCAGTAGCTGATTATAGTTGAACTTGAATCTCAACTTGAATGACATGAATAAATTAATAGAAACTATCCAATAAACAACATAAATAAAAAAGTATTTGTGTGATAGAGTCCTAATAGCAGCAGAACATGAGTGCAGCACTGTAAACTATTCAATGAATATTGGCTGAAAATTTCACATTTGGTTATAGATTATATCTACGGTGTCAGAGAGTTCTGCAAACATTAGTCAATAGCAACACTAAGAAATCCATGCCTACCAATATCATAATCAAACTGTTGAAAACTAAAGATAAGAAAACAAACTTGGATGGAACCAGAGAAAAAATGATGGATTACTTGTGGGGGAACAATGTTCAAATGACAATAAATTTTTCATCAGGAACCATGGCGATGAGAAAGAAGTGGCAACATATTTTTAAAGTGCTAACAGAAAAGAACTTTCCAACTCAGAATTTTATATCAGGAATAAGATGAAATAAAGAGATAGCAAGGAGCAAATTTTTTTTTGGATGATGGGACTGTCTTATTGTAATTGTGATACTGTTTATACAAGTATATGCCTATGCTAAAATTGGTATCAGTGTACCTCGACAAGTCAGTCTTACTGCATGGGTATGTCTGGAGAGGTGCAAACCTGTACCTCTGAACCATGTGCAGTGTTATAGAGCAACTTTACCTCAGTAACAAATGTAATACTATATATTTAGAAAATCAGTGAAGAAGAAAAGATGGATAAGAATTGAAAGCTAGAAAATAAATGTATCTATAGTTGCCTTGATGTTAATGTACTGTGTCCCTGTCACTGCTGTATTTCTCTCCCTGATGCTTTGCTGAATGACATTATGGAGGTAAAATCATAGTGATTTTCAGAATGAGGTAAGATAGCATTTCCCAAAACAATGAATGTTCAGTGGTAATTAGAAACTAAATTCAGTACTTTGTGTCATTAAGATACCATTTATTGAACACTTTACAAATGCAGTAACTTATAGTGTGGGAACCAGTAGCCGGTAAGCTATGAATGGATGGCTTGTGAGTAGGACCTCGTGTTTCAGTAACCTGGAAGAGGGACAGAAAAAAAAAATCACTTTTCATTACTCACCACAAGTGGTGTTAGTACCTAGGTCAAGGTTGAAAAATGATGGCAGAATGATGGCAGCGTGAGTTAGGAAGTAACTGATTATAGAATTTGAGGTAAGCATAGATTTTGATTTATATTCTACATGGGATAATACATGGTCTTCCCATGGTTTATAGCAGCATTTTCCAAACACTGTTCTGGAAGACTTACAGCTCAGTATGGGTCTCCAAGGACCACTGTGTTGAGAGATGTGAGGAGACTCTGGAAAATGTTTCCAGCCCCCTCCCAGCTAAAAGATGATTTGTTATAATATTTGGTTTCCTTAAATATTTTTCTTAAGGTGGGGGTGGTTTTTCTAAAGGGAATAAAAGTATTTCATGCATTAGATCAAAGATAGACCTACATAGAAACTTTCAATCTCTATCATCAGATAGAGGAGTAAATAAGCCACATTGGTGAATGTTAGCATCATTTCTAAGTAGGAAATGTGAGGGTATTATAGAAGAAGCTAACTCTTTCAGGAGGTTCAAGGACTGCTTTGAGAGGAGCTATTGAAATAAGAATAGAGAAAGAAAAAATACTGAGGAAGCCTATAAAATAATGATATATCCAGTAGTGAAATTCAGAGAGAAACATATAACACAGCGTTCTGATTCCCTGGTTGACCTGCATGCAGATGAGCCCACAGTGCAATATCACCTACTGGAGTCTCAGCACAAGTAATTTTCAGCCACTTCAGAAAGAACAGAAGGAGCATATCATGACAAAGAAAGACTAATGTGGGCCTCTGGAGGCGAACAATTTTAAAATCACTGAAGGATACAAAGAAAAGCCAGTGAAGACTTTAGAAGGTGTGATTTGAGAGGGTAAAAATAAAAAGAATGTTTCAATAGTCTAGGATGACTGAAGGGAAGAGAGATGATCCTCAGACACATATGAGAAGGCTGTCACCTCAGTCACTCATGACAAGGTGGACCACATGCAAGTCAGAAGAATATTATTTTCCCATTTTCACAGGAGCAGGTCGATGACGGACTGCCGAGGACCATAGTTGTCTGAGAACCTCCCACAACACCAGGTCCACCAACCTCTGAGTCTTCCTGCCTCTGAGTGAATAGACAGAAAGAGGGCATGTCTGGAGCTGGGCTTAGGTGCAGCATCTGTTCATATAGAGGAGTTCTTTGGTCTTGCTTTCAGTAGTGGAAATAAAACATTACTTCAAGAATTGAAAAATGAGAGGTTAGCAAAAAAGTAGTTCTTTTTCAGTCCATCTTTACTTCTGGCAAAATAAACACTAAGAAGAACCAGAGAAAAAAGCATTGACTATTTGAGGACAGATCCTATAGGTTACTCCCATCTCTATAAAAATCCATTTAGCAAGTCAACACTGTCTTCAGTTTTATAGTAAATGAAAATTCTAAAGTTCCTTTTCCAAGAACTGTTGGTTAAGGGGGATTTGCACTTAGGGTTACTTTTTTCCTTTCTTTTTAAATGCACATTTTCTGAACCCAGAAATTTTACTTGTGTTCTAGTAGGTCAATATATATTTTGACAACTTTAGAAAACGATTCATTTTCCCAATCAAATCAAAAAGTCCCTTAGGAACCATTGTAGTCTGTTGCTTAAATATGTTTTCATTCATATGCTGCTTTAAAAGTTTTATTATTTACAAATAGTGATGATTTCACTGAACACATCCAATTCATCATGCCATTATATACTTGGGACATGTCCTGCCTTTAGAAAAATTCCTGTGAGAACCTTGTACAGGATGCCAAGAGCTACAGTAGCATTAGTTACATTTCCTCTTGCAATGTTATTTGCATTTTTTTTCTACCAAAGACTAGCTATTCACCTCCTGCTCAGGGGTATTTAAGCAAAACCAATTCAAATACCTGATCTTATGACTTCATTGTGTCATCTGCTACTTGTCCCCAACTGAACAGATATCAGTCAATGTTTTTGTCATGAGGGAAAGAATATAAATACATATTTGGCTCTGCTAAAGTACCCATCAGCTAGGTAGAGGACATCTGAATATCAACTTTCAGAGCCAACAGACCAAAAAGAGATGTGAGGAATCGGATAATACTTATTTCCACTTAATTTTTACTAGGCTTCTTTTAAGAGGTTTTTTTTTACATCCTGTTTCCTTGTACAAAAATGCTCTGCTTTGTCTTAAATAAAGTTGATATTTCTCATTGAACTTTTGTGTTCTATGAAAGGTGAATTTGCAGAGTTTGCTTTGGTTAGATGTTAATTTTTTCTGTATGAGCATCTAGCCGAGGTTGCCACCCTGTGGGAGGTGAATCTAAGACAAACTCAGAGAAATAGAAGTGAACCCATATGAGACACAGAGGGCACAAATAGATGTATATAGATTATGTGGCGATGAATGAGATGTACCCACTCGGTGTTAATGCAGTTTTTCTATCCCTAGCTTAACAGGGAACCTCAAGTGAGAGCTCCTTGCATTTGGGCTACTGGCCTGACCTGTAGGCCTCACTCAGTGACATTCTTACTTAAAGAATAGTTCACATATTCCCAGTGTTTGTTGAAGTTAGGGTGTTGTCATTGGCCTTTTAAACTTAATGAACCTAGGGGGAAGAAACAGAGAATGGAAAGATCATAGCAGTCAGCCTGAAGTGTGGTATAGAGACAGAAGCTGATCTACAGAGCGCCAGTGGAATACCTTGAAGGAGGATGTGCCACTGAAGCTTCCCAAGACGAAAGAAGGAAGCGAGTTATTTGCACTGACTCTTCTGGCTTGCAGTGGGAGGTGGGGATGCTCTCACCTTTCAGATACTGACTGTGTTCTTCAGAGCTACCCCAACATGAATTCAAATACATATTTAGAATAATAACATCAAGAGGTCATGAACAAGTATGAGGCTCCTAAGAACTAGAGATGCTTAATTTTCCATTTTTCTGAATTTTCTTTTGTTCCAGACAATTCCAGACTCCATTCCCCATTTTTTCTCTGTGTGCAAAAACTAAGGCTTTGTGCACTCTGTTGCTATGGAAACAGGAGAGAGAGAAACAGTTTATGTATTTCAAAAGCTGTCAGCCTATATGCTGTGGATTTTGATAACTAAACCTACACACGAACCATCTTTTCTCTCCTCCCAACATCCAACACCATAATGTATATATTTTTTATACAGATTCATGTTACTTGGGAAAATTAAGCCTGTATTTATTTAGCTTTGCTGCAATCCATTTCATACTAAATTTAATGTCCAGGGGACCGAGAGAGGCTTTGGTGATGCAGTTAGAGAAATATAAAACTGTTCTTAATAAATGCTTACTGAATCAGAATGAAGACAGTTAGCAGGCATCACAACTCAGTCTATTGCCAAAATAAAAGAAATATTGAAACTCTATTAATTTTAAAACAGATCTGAATGTTGTCTGGCTTATATTTCATAGAAATGTAATGTCTGCTATACCCTCTTCAACTCTCTAATAAAAGAGCTATTTTGAAATTACAAAATACACTGTGTTCTCCCCCAGAGAACCCAATTCAATAGCTTATTGATTTTTCCTGGCATCCTTAGTCTGGTGTGAAGGGGTTTCTGGGCTCCTGGACCTGAAAGGAGGGAGTTTGTTTGTAATTGATTCAGATTCTCTACAGCAGAGCCCACCCCCAGCTAGCAATGCAGAGTCTTTATGATAGTCCAGCCCACTAAGTGCGTGCCTTCCTACTATCCTCACTTGCTTTTCAGCACTTCCTAATATTTTCAAGAAAATGACTGCCATTATGAGGTCATTTTATCAAGTTTAGATGATGCAGTTAAGTGGACCAGGAAAAATACATAAGAACTTAGACCTTCAAATCTAGAGCACACTCCAGTAGTCAGAGGGTTGTCAGGCTCCCTGCTCTAAGGCCTGCTGTCCTAGTCTCCATAACTAGATGACTCACCTGAGCCTGAAAGACAGGTCTTTGTCTCAAAGGGTCCATTTCCCCCTTTCATGAATCCATATTAGCAGCAATTGGTCCAAGTGTGCGTAAAGGATAAGTGAAGGACGAATGAAAACATCATGAAGAGTTAGTGATGTCCCTCGATTTCACTTTTACAAAAAAGGAATGCCCTTGGTCTTAGAGGAGAAAAAAACGTCATATTCAAAATCTGTTGGTCACAATGTGAGTTTCAGAGGTGTATTGGCCAGGCCTCCTTCTTCTATATAATCATTTACTCAGCAGACAACAATGGTTACAGAAGGATTAGGACACTGCAAAGTCAATTATTTTGGCATTCTTTAAAATGATAGGTATATAGCTCTTTTTCCTCCAAAGTACTTAAGTCAATCCAGTTGACCTTACCTCAAAAATGCCCTAATCCTGAAAAGTGATGATTTTTTAATTTCTATTAAATTTTCAGGGGTAAAGCAAACCTAGTGATATCAGCTAACCTCATCAAGACATTTGGAAGCATGGTATCTTACAGACAAAATGGAGAATCAGAATCCAACAGACCAATTGAATCTTAAGTATGCAGATTTCAACAATCTCCATTAACTTGGAAGGAGGTTCCTACAAAGTGGGAAAAATTTCTGTTTCAGTGACCCTGTCCTGGTTGCAGTTCTTGTCAGTTACTTGGATCAGAATATAAATACATAATTATCAAATTTCCAAACGGCATATATGCTGTGAAGAATAGACCATACTGTAGGATCAGACTCCAGATAATCACATCTTGGAACAATGACTAAAGTGAACAAAATTAATTTCAGTAACAACACAAGTGGCTGATCTTAGATTTAAAAAAAATTAGAAACAGCTTGCACGTTTGGGAAAGACGTGAACATTATTTTCATGAGTTTTCATAACAGTACTGTCAGTGTGATGAATCTGCCGTGTATTGCAACCCATGAAAGAGCTCCTGCTTCTGTGGGTGAGCTGCAGTCGCCGTGATGGTGTTCTAGATCAAAAGGGCTGGCTTGACTGCAGTCTAGCTGGCCAAATAGCCACTAACAGGTTCTTCTATATAATGTTAAGAATAACTCGTTCTTCTTGATATAGAATCTCCTGGAGAAGAGGCTCAGACAAAATAGAATTTATTGCAGAAATGTAAGATGCTAAAGGATGAAGCCATATGCCACGGTGAACACCTGCAGGGACTAGTAATGTTCAGCCTAGAGAAAGACCAACAGAAAACACAACTGTCTACATTATTGCCTGAGAGATGAGTTTAGGACTAATGCTTTGAGGTTATAGAGGTCATATTTTCAGGGAATAAAACTTTAAAACAATCTGGCAGGCTCAAAGATGAGGTCTCCATAGTTGCATCCAGTTATTAGGTGGGTTATTAAGTTAGTTAGTCTTTGAGGTCCCTTATAAATATGAGCTTTTGTGATTATAGAACTTGCTCAGGAATATGTTGTACATCTCTTCCTGACCAAAAATCATAAAATATATAATGAAGTAATACATTAAAACATACAATTTGGGACCTCCCTGGTAGTGCAAGGGGTTAACCTCAGCATTATGAAGCTATTGTCAGCTACTGCAGCATGAGCTCTATCCCTGGCCAGGGAGGGGACCCACATAGCACAGCAGACCTCTACTGTCTCACCTGCTGCTCCCCTCAGCAATGTGTTTCAGTATATCTACCTGTTCTACTCCCCGCTCTATCTCTGGTGAATCCTCTCTTCACCCCACACCTCTGGCCTGCACCGCGGCCATCTTGTATGAAAAAATAAATCTTAAAAAAACAAACCCAAAACATACAATTCATGATGTATCCAGACAGTTGAACATCTGGAGCTTCATGTTTCTTATGTATGTAACGAGGTCTTAACAAACTCTTCTCGCCTCACAGAGTGTTAGTGTGCACCTACCATGGAAGGAAGGTCTTCATACATATCAGCCTGATGCTACTTTGTCAAGTAGCATCATCCCAGTTACCATTTGCCACAACTGCCTGCAGATTGAGTGGTCAACAGGAGAAAAATCACATGATTGTTGGAAGCTATGGGGAGGGGGAACTAGTGTTTAATGAGGGCAGAGTTTCAGCTGGAGATAACAGACGTCTGAAGATGGACTGTGGCCATGGCTGCACAACTTAATGGCACAGAACTATATGCTTGGAAATAGTTAAAATGGTAAATTTTATGTTTTATAAAACATATGTTTTATAAACTTGCTACAGTAAAAAATTGAAAGAAATACCCAATTTTCTCACCCTTTTTTTTTTTGAGGCAAAAATTATATTTTAGTATGCAGCAAAGGGATTTTTTTTTCACATTTCATAACAAAAATATTCAACAAATATGTGTTCAAATTGAGATTTAATGAATTTTTTTTTAACTCTAGGTGTGTGGCTATGAAGAATGGAATAACTATGGGTGTATTTTGGTGCCACTGTGCTGATTCACATTAAGGAGACAGTGGTTCTCCCCATCACTGATTTGGTGAATCTATAACTCTGGACTGTGAACTCCTCAAGTGTTTCTTGGTTCTCTTCCTGCACCCTTCTATGTAACAAGATAGCCAGAGTGTACTGGACCTTTCCCCAGGTCAGTTAAGTTCTGCTTCCTTATAAACCTGAATTTTTAACTTGTGATTCTAGAACTTGCTCAGGAATACATAAGTCAGTTTTCCCTGACCAATAATTATAAACTATATAATGAACCAATACAAGAAAGCACTGAGTATTAAAATGTAAGGTATTAAAAGTAATACATTAAAACATAAACCATAACCCACCAGGTAAGGCCCACACTAACTAATTTATTTTGAGCTTTGTGAAGAACAGAATGTTCTGGCCTATGTCAGAATGGTTCCTTGTCCCCTCCCCTTGCTGGAAGCATGAGAGGGTCATTCTCCAATATTTACTGTGACAGCCCAGTGAAGGCTCTGGAGGTAAACTTAACAAATATGTGGGTACGTTCCCTCTGGAGTTTTTAACTACAGTTCAGGTTTCCTTCACTGCCACTGGTTTCTGCAGTGACTTCTGCTCCTCACTCTCCATTCTGGTCGGCTGTGACTCCCTGTATTCTTGTGTCTGCCTCCCTCATCTCAGAGCCTGCATCTTCACCTCCTTTAGTCCCCAAATGTGTCCATCAGGGTCAGGGAGTAATGAAAATGAAAGGTCAGA
Organism: Galemys pyrenaicus; assembly: GCA_019455555.1. Lineage (NCBI taxonomy): Eukaryota > Metazoa > Chordata > Mammalia > Eulipotyphla > Talpidae > Galemys > Galemys pyrenaicus. The sequence goes on from JAGFMF010012000.1 coordinate 6,351,158, forward strand.
TAGGGAGATGGTTGGACCGTAGGTCATATTTTGTGAAACTTTTTGGACTGGCCCTTTAGTTATTTGCCTGTCCATGATCAATGGGGAAAAAAATCTCCAGCAAGAAAGTTGTGCTGTTTGTGTAGGATTCTGCTGGGATGTCCAGGAGATCACTCTACTTTCTTACAGACAATGAATTGCTCAATCTGCCTGTTTATTTTCAACCTGAAACTCTCAACTGGGCAACCTAACGACAAGATGGAATCTGTTTGTCTCAGAGTAGGTTCCACACATACAAGATTAATAGAGTACAAAGGCAAATAACATCTCTTTGAATCATACTATTTTGCAAATAGTTTTCACCTCACAGACCTGAAAGGTCCTTGGTCTCACTGGGAGTCAGCTGACCATGTGTACCTCTGATGTACCCCACCCTTTATTCCCCGATGGATATGTTCAAGTTGAAGTTTCTGGTTATAGGAAAATGGAGATGACAGCTAACATGTTTTGACTCATTCTGTTTTTGAGTTTTACATGTATTGCACTCAGTCATCACCAGAGTAAGGGTAGTAATATATACTATTATTATCACCATTTTACCAGTGAGGGGTGTAAAGCACAGAGAAGTTAAGATGTTTGCCCAAGATCAAAAAGTTGGCAAATGGCAAACTCAGAATTGTTCTTTTCACCCTCCTGGAAGCGAGGGAGGCATGCACTGGTGTCAGGCATGACCCTGGGACTGAAGCCCAGCACATCTGAAATGACCCACAGGAGAAATAGTGTCTAGAAAGTTACCAAAGTCGTGCTTGAACACTGCCAGCCTGTCCCAGCCAACTTAGATTCAGTTACCTGTTCTATAAAAATCCATTTCTTAAATTTTATCATTATAGTTTATCTCAGTTTGGTCAAGTAAATGTAACCCAAATTCATTGCTTTAGATTTCATGGTTGCCCATTTTGCAGATAGCATTTTAAATAAACTTTATCAGCAGTCACTGCCAACTCATTCAGTCATGTAAAAGATTTATGTATCTGTTCAGTATAAACTAGAGGTAAGTCTTTGTCACTACATGTTGAAAGGAAGGACATACTCCATCAGAAGTTCATTGTGACTGCAGAAAGTAACAATTATTCACAAATACTAGAGAGCAATCTTATTAAGTGCATCAGTTGCTGTCCACAAAGGGACCTTGCCTCCCCATCAATGCCTGTATGCTTTCAAATATTTATTTTTAAAAATTTTTTTTATTTATTTATGCATACAAGAGCTGGGATACAGGCCAGAAGTGTGGGGGTGAGAGGATTCACAAGAGACAGAGTGTGGAGCAGAACAGGCAGGTCGACTGAAACACACTGCTGAGGGGAACAGCAGGCAAGGCAGGAGAGGTCTGCTGCACCATGTGGGCCCCCTTCCTGGGGGTGGGGATCGAACTCGTGCTGCATTTGTTGTGAAAGCCCCACAGTGCGGCGCTCAACCCCTGGCACCACAGGATAGACCTTTCAAATATTTAGCATCCATTTTACAACTTGAAATCTTTACCTTTCCATGTATTTTGATAATTAAATGTTTCCGTTTCATGAGGAAACTACTAGGATTCAGTATCTATGTTATACTAACGCCATCTTCTTTTTCCCCTTTCCTGTCTCAGGAGACCTTTCAGGTTATGTGTGTCTAGCCACACGTACTGTAACCCTGTTGATGTATCCTGTTTCCTCCGGTCTTTCCATCAGTCTTCAAAGGGAGAAACTCAAGAAGCCCAGGAAGTTGAGGGACCGGCCGACAGGCATGCAGCTATAGCACTAGTTCCTCTAACACCAAATACAGAGAAATAAAAGAACAGAACAAAAAAAGAAAAAAGCGAACCATATGCTAAATACAAGGCCTGCCTAATCTGTTCAGATTGTCTCTTGTAGTTAGGACAGGTGGATAGTTTTATCCAGGAAAGCTGCTTTGGTTTATCTAGTAAACTCTTTATCTTGAACTAGAAAAGTACCTCTGAGTTGATCAGAGCTGGCTCTCTCAGCAATTGGAGATTTTCTCTTTCTTCCTAACAGTAATGAATTATAGTTAGAATATGTATGAATGGTGTAGAGAAAACATGTAGTACAAATGCTGCCACTACCTTCTGTGTAATTTATCATGGTTTTCTTTTCCAGGGAGCCCTGAGGTTGCTTCAATATTCTTCTCAACACGGGACTCCAAGCACCACTACCAATTGATCACAGTTAACAATTCAAGATGAAAGCAATTTTCTTCTCTGGTTTAAAGTAAGTCTTCATCATTGTAAACAACTCAAGTACTATTTTTGCTTGCAGAGAGATTTACATATTGAAAGATCACATTTGTGATCTATGTATGTTTAAGATCACATAGATGCTTATTATCATAAAAGAAATAATCTGATACTATTTAAAAGGTACCTTCACAGCTATGTACACAGACTGCATAAATTTTCCATTACCAAACAGCATCCGTGTCCTCTTAGCAGAGCCTTAATGCAGCCACTTGCCACTTGTTTTTCTTCTGTGCCCTTCAGTAAGTCAAGGAAGGTGAGCACAGAGCTCTGTACCACTGGGATCCAGAGAAAATGAGTCATACACACCTGAGCACTGTGAGCTCCAGCCCAGACATCCTCTCTTGCTCACTCATCAGCCCCTTCCTGCATACTCAAAAAAGGAAAGGACAGAGTTGAAGTCTTGGATGAGCTCTTGAGAAGAAATCCCTTAGCAATACTAACTGGACTCTTAATCAACTGGGAAATTCCCACAGGCTTTTCAGAAAAGTTAGGTAAGGTATGAGAATAAACCTCTAATAAAAATTAAGGTGATTTTTCATTGCAGTACAATAGGAGAATCAACATTTCTGGGTAGACAGCAGGGAACGGTACAACCCAACAGCTGTGCACTAACACTGAAGCTCTCCCATGGGTGCATTCAAGCTCAGTCAGGACCGTGATAAGGGAACTATGTGGGAAATGTGGAGCTTCTGATGGCTCAGGTGAGTCAGTCAAAACCAAAAATCACACTTCAAAGTGTTGTCTGCCATAAGAAAGGCTCAACAAAGGCAGAAAAGAGAGAGGGCGGCCCCATACCACCAACTGTCATGGAAGCGCTCCTTATCATTCTGCTCTAGTCCGTGCTTATGAGGAGGGAGTGGAGCCATCCACTAATCAGGGCAGTGTGGTGTGCTGCTCATACGCTCAGAGCTGGCAGTAAAACAGAAAGGCCCATGTCTGCACCGCTGAGTAATTTCCACACTGAGGCCCTGAGCAGAGATGTCGTGTCATTTGTAACATCTGCTGTGGCATCCAGGAGCCAAAGTAAGCTAGTTAGGGAGTTTCACTGCTTTTTCCTCCCTCCTCTTGTGACAAGTTTAAAGGACTTGGGTTATTTATAAAGAAAACTAGTTTGAGCTTTGCAGAGAGTTATCACTTTGATATTGGTGAGACAGAAGAGTGTAGTGGAGGTTACTGAGACACCCTAGCCTCTGATGTACCTAGAAAAATAAGGAGAATAGCATCAGGTATGGGTGCAGGAACCTGAATGAATTAAGCACAAATAGGAAGAGGGGTTCTTCAGAACTGCACGGGAGGGAAGTTTCAGTCTTTGTGTCTCCCTTGTTTACTGGCTCCTCACAACTTCTTGGGGAGTGAGAGCAGAGAGTTCTCTAGGAGACTGTTCCCCAGTGGTATTGATGATGCAACGCAATACCACCTGCTACCGTGTGACTGTTAACTGTAATCGTAACCTTTCCTCGTTATCCTAAAGCCTGGGTCCTAGACCAGTGCCTCTTACTCTGAATGTGCATGCAAATTATCTAGGGATTTTGTTAGAAGGAGGATGAGGATGGTGGAGGTCTAGATGGGCCTAGTGTCTACAGCTTCTGGGATGTCTATACTGGTGGTCTGGAAACCCCCCTCCCAGTAGCAAGACAAATGACTCTGGGTCATGGCAAGCTTTATGAAACAGCTTCTCACTTTTACTTTCCCCTCTCAACAATAAATAAATAAAATGGGATCAAAAGTGCAGCCATAGCATAGAAAGCACATCTGTGAACAGTGTTATTTTTCACATGGATATGAGAGACAAATCCCCACCCACAACTGAACAAATGTGGAGGATCATGTTTGCAGGAGTGCAGGGGTGCGGGAAAGCTGCGTCTGTCATCCCAAGCCATGTACCTGTGCTTCCAACTGCATCTTCAGAGAGCCAGGAGAAATTAGAAATATGGAACAGCTTGCAATTTGGTGCCTAGAAATTGTGTTCAAGTAACACCAGAAAATCAAAGCCATTAGTCACTCTTCCTAAAATTTAAGTTTCAGGGGCTTTTCATTATAGCTTCTGTGGGCCTTGAACCATATCATACCTAGTGACTCTCAGTTGACAGATTTTTTGGTACGAGACCTTGAAGTAAGTCCTATGGGACAGATATAGCATGAATAAGGGGTAGGCTATCACCTCCAGAAGCCCACTGCGGGAGTGGGGAGTGGAATATCTGAGTACACTTATGTTTGACATATTTCCCTTTTCCTCTACAAAATTTCCACTGGGCAGTTATTGCTTCAACAGTTCCTAAAAGGCTGGCTGCCTGTAACAGCCAGTGCTGTATTGAAGGTTTGCTGCACAAGGATTGCCAAACAGAAATAATTTTAATCACGTTTATACCAAACAATCCTGCACTGAAATGGTTTTAAACTTTTCCACTGCCCTTTCCAAATCCAAAATATTATGTGTTAATCATGGATGAGTTCTGTCTCCCAGCTTCTCTGAGAGGTCCATCAGTATTCCTCTTTGCACTCTACAGATGGGAGGACTGGGCAGAGAGAGGTTAAGTCACTGCCCAAAGCAAGAGCTGGAGCTGGAGTGAGAGACTGTGCTTAGGCCCTATACACTCATCCTCAACCACTGAGGCATCCTGGCTCTGTCACCCCAACTTCCTGCACACACCAGGCCTGCCAACCACTTTAACAGCCAGTGACAGACGAGTCATTATGAGTTGCTATGTAGGGAAAAGAAAATACAAGCCAGCCAGATTCTCATCCTATATAACTCTAGGGGAACTTTAAGTTGCCAGATGTCAATCTGGAACCTTTCCTGAGTGCTAAGCTCTCAGGCACAGATGGGAAAGCACGGTTCCCTACGGAGGGGTGAGCTTAGAGGACATGCTCCAGGCAGGCCTGGAGTCCAGAGCATGAGACTGACACCTGGCACTGCAGGGCTTGCAAGTGGCCCTTTGCAATATGTCGTTTAACCTTTCCAGACTCAAAAACCTCATCTCCAGTGGGGCTCGATTTTGCTCGTTTGACTCAGAGCCTTTGGTTGGAAAGCTAGCAGGGTGTGTTATCATCAGATTTGGTATCGTGTCCTCTCCTCTGGTGAACTGCGTGGCACTGGACAAAGTAGTAAACCTTGTTGGACCTCGTTGCCACATGAGCCCCAAAGGCTATGAAAAATTAAAGCTTCTAGAAGCATTTTTCTCAATAAAGCCATGAGGGTTAAATATAATGGCAAATCTAAAGTGATACCGATACCTAACAGACACTCAATGAATGCCCTATTTTTCTCATTTTTGGTTTATATTCATGAATATAATCTCTTGAAAATGTTTAGTAAAGAGAAGTATTTCTAATATATTAATTACATTAAATAAGCATTCACTCTGGGTCAAAAATATATCAACAAGTTATCTCCTAAAGAAGCAAGGTAATTGAGATAAATTAACTGGAAAAATGGAATACTAAAAAGGGATTAGTTAATTGTCCTCAAATAAATGAACTGTTTTCATTCAATAAATTATGGTTACCTATTAGTTTTCACCTCTGCTGAAAGACAAAATGAAATATGTTCAGAATCAAGTAATGCACAAGAAAAAAACCTGATAATAATGGTTAAAACCTAGAATATATTTTTGGGAGAAAATATACCCAGGGTATATGGAGTGATAGGGAAAAGCCCATTTTAGGCCCACAGAATCAATGAAAACCTGTAGTTACACCAACATTCCTAAAATAAATATGACAATTCGGTATACAGTTTACTAAGAAACTATTAAGAAGAAAGGATTCACAGGAAACAGGCTACTATTGAGGGGAAAGAAGAAAACATATTATCCCATATCTATACTTTCCCTCTTATATTAAAAAAATAAATGTGTCTGTGACTACCCTCTTTACCTTAAATAAGCTACATATTTGGTCCTCAGTCTCCTTATAGGTAAATGGGATTATTTAGTTAACTTATATCTAAGGTAGTTTTGAGTCATTACCCTCTGATTGAGTATTTGACTAGAATTACAAAATGAAAGGGCATTTTCATTATTTTATTTAGAATCAGACATACTTTGCAAGATGAAGTATGCCTATAATATAAATTTCCATCTATCTAAAATGACCAAACTGCTCTGCAGTCTGAGGCAGGATGATGGATTCAAGGTCAGAGCACAGAGCACATTGCATCTATGCCTGCCACATAGATTCTGTAAAAATTTTTGGAATAAAATAATGTATAACCAGCTCATCCTAGACCTTAGCTCTGTAATTTGTTCAAGCACTCATTCCTTAAACCTACTATGTGTCAGGCAATTTATTATTTGTAGTGGTATGTGGAAATGGCATGGGACCACATTTAATTCTTTAAAAGTAATTTACCTTCCTTTGATGAAGAATTTTTCCAGTACTCTCATAGGCAAAGGAAATCAATTGATTTTGTATTATAATGAATAAAACCTGGGAAGGACAGCTTGCTGACCTTGATCTACAAGTTTGTCTGTTACATGGCAGATGCTCCCAGAGAAGAGAGTTGGGATGGACTAGAGGATTCGTGGAATTCTGTGGGGCAGGAATCTTCTTTCGGTCTCTAGGGAATAGGGTGGTGGGACAGTGAGTAAGTCACATTACCTGTGTTAATCTGGAGGGAAAGTTGAGTTTTTTGTTTTATGTAGACCTCATTAATGAATAATCACTAAATCGTTAATAATTCTGCGTATGCCAAAAAAGGTGGAATACGCAAGGATGAACAGGAGAGATGTCTGCAAGTAGGTTTTCATGGGAATTTGACATGCAGACTGATTTTCAAATGCTTTGACTTGGAGGACTCAAAGTAAAGGCAAAGAACAAGTAGGTGTATAGACTGTCATTTTAGTGGGTGAGTGAGTCACACCATAGGTTTCTTTCCTGCAAATGGTATTGTCACAGCGTCTGCTTAAGTTATTTGATCCAAGCTTTAAAAGGAAACATAGCAAGTCTTCCTTTCAGAAAGCAGACCCTAAGGAGTTTAACAGAAATTATGGTTTCTTTTCATCAACACTGCTACAAGACTTACTGCCACCAGCACTAATTACTGTAGCTCACAAACCCTGTACTCCTTTAATTTAAGCCTTCAAGAATACTCAGAGCTAAACAGTAGAAATCCAACACTGATGTGGGCTTTTTGCTCTCATTTTAAAATGCATTCTATAAGAAGGAGAATCCTTATCTGGAACTACAGGTTTGAACACACCGTAGGTCTTAAATTAGACCTTTCTTTGAAGCTTAGTAACAGAAAGGTAGATGGGGATACAGATAGAGCTGAAAGTCTTATTCTGGTTTCGGTGCATTTTGTGGGAGAGGTTCAAAGACTACAGACACTAAATAATTGTGTTTGTGGAAGAATTGCCCATTGTTGTGAATGTTTCCTTGAGGTTTAGTGCTAGGAATTATGTCCATATGGAAAGTCAGGTTAACTCTCCCTGAGAACTGAATCACATTGTTGTTGAAAAATTGGTAGCTAATCTAAGCTAAAGAAAAGGATCATCTTTCACCTGAACTTTGCATTAATATTGTTTAACCTTCTCTTTCCTCTGGGACAGCATTTCTCTCTCTGCCCATATAATTCTGATCATGTTTATGTGATAACCATATCGACTCTTTCGTTAGTCTGTGATCCCCCTTATTCATCCATTGTGATCCATTTATTCTCTAATACAAGGACTAATTTTTAAAAAGATGTCTAATATTTAAGTATGTGATGAATAGACATTTTGCTGCTTTTCATTCTTAAAATGCATTTTAATTCTATAGTTTAGAATGTCGAGGGGCTAAATCATCCATAACCTCATCACTCTAACCAGCAAATATTATTTTGGGAAATGAATATACTTTTTGGAAGAAACACAAATCTAAAATTAAGTACCATTTTACATCTTTAGGTAGAAAACATAAAATCATGCTGAGAACATTCTTAAAAATATATTTCCTATATTTAAATTTCCTTAAAAGCCATAACACTTCATCAAGATGTTTTAAGTGGGTGAAGATGATCTCATTTAGCAGATGAGGAGAAAGAGAGTTTCATACAACTATTTCTATGACAAAAAATGGATCACATTTAAAATGATCCTTCTAGTTCAGGCTCAAATGGTGAGACTGCATGGACTGGGGATGCGTCTGGAATTGTTTCTTGTATCTAAAGGTTGTGCAGAAAATTGCCTTGAAAATATTTTCTAAATTGTAGGCCTGATGAAAATTCTTTGAGGAATGTATCTTTTTTTTTTTTTTTATCAGACCCCAATTTTCCAAGGTGAGTATAAGAACAAAGACTATCCATGCAACAACTAGAATATCAGGACTCAAGACTTATACCCATGTAATTTTCTCTTTATTGGCAGGTAAGATCACAGGGTTGTATTTTCTGAAGGTATTATAAAGCCTTTTGTGGGCAGTATAAGTGAACAATTTCACTTTTCATGTTTCTTAATTTAGAGCTCACATATAGCACATATTACGAAGTCAGTGAGCGAGGTATTATAAAATGCTGTATTCTTAAATGAAAACAAGTCATAAGCTTTAAAATTAACTTTTAATGTTGCATTTGCCCATAGATGTAAACAAAAGAGTTAAATAATATTATTTCTACCCTCCTAGAATCTGGGGAAAACAAAAAGTTTCAAAGGCAATGCTTCCTCTTCATGAATCAGGTGGTCGAGGTGAGGTGCTAGTGGTTGGGAGGAGTGTACTTGTGATCTCAGACCACACAACATATGACTAACCCAAAAAAAGGGTCAAGGAGAGGAGTGTTTTTACTTCCTCCTTTAAATATTTGATAAAAGTTGTTTCTGCATATTGCTCATGCAAATTAATTCAAAGTGAAAACAAATTATTCAGCAATCCCATTTTGGGTAGGTTGAAAAGGAAGGAGAGTAGGTTAATAGTAGGTTAGAGAAAATTTTCAGAGCTAGAGTTATTCACCAGATCTTTTCAAAATAATCTGTCATCTTAATCACACCAGTCCCCATCATCGGAGGAAACTTACCCTTAGCCAGATGAAAAAGCCCACCCATTAAAACCATCTCCTGAAACTGAGTGGGCTCAATCCCTTTTTTTTTTTTAATATTTTATTTATTTATGCATACAAGAGCTGGGGTATAGGCCAGAGGTGCAGGGGGTAAGATGATTCACCAGAAGACAGAGTGGGAAGCAGAACAAGCATATCTACTGAAATACATTGCTGAGGGGAGCAGCAGGTGAGAAAGGAGAGGTCTGCTGCACCGTGTGGGTCCCCTCCCTGGCTGGGGCTGGAATTTGCACTTCAGTACTTGCAGAAGCCCCAGAGTGCAGTGCTCTACCCCTTGCACCATCTGGGAGGCCCACAAACACTGTTTGAGGATTTTGAACTCAAACATAAACTGTTTTCATCTCTCCTGTTTAGGCTCCCAACTCTTAGATGCTGCTGCATTTTTTCCATGTATGACTTTCAGCAATGGGCCCACCACCCCAGGAGATATGTGGCCCTGCAGGACAGGGATTTGGTACCATCATATTCTGACAGCAAAAACATGGCAGGACATGATCCAGGCCTCTGATTAGGGTGTCCTGATAGGAAATGGTCAGAACCATGAGTGTCCTTAACAGTCTCTAGCCTCTAACAACTTTCCTGGTACCCAAACTGGTGCTAGGCTCAAAATATTTCCTCTTCCTCTTACCATAGTGATAGCTCTAGGCTTTAGGATTAGAGCATTATTTCTGGAGTTTCTTGTAACTCATTGCATGCTGTTTGGAATGGCAACAAATTGATCCCAAACCACTCATTATTATATAAGTGATTATTCAAATACCAGTAAGTGCTAGACATTCTGCTAGTCTAGCAAAAATAAATTACATATATCTACTCACATACATATGTGTATGTATATATGTGTGTATATCCATGTGTGTGCGTGCGCACGCGCGTGTGTGTGTGTATACATATGGCGGCGAGGGAAGGGAAGGTGGGAGAGAAGGAGGGAGAGAGATCTGTAGCAAAAATCACAATGCAGGGAATTAAGCACCATAACTAAGAAATTGTCAGGTCTAGCAGAGCACGAAAACTGCTGGAGGAATCGGGAAAACAATATTTAAGCCAAGTGGAAACAAAGCAGACAAAGTTTAGAAGGGCATTTCAGGCAAAGGGAAGTCTGTACAAAAAGACAAATGAAACAGCACGGTAGGCCCTGAGCAACAGAACACGATATAGCTTGCTCCGGGGAAATGGTGCACATGGTGCCAGAGGACTACTTAAGGGAGCTCCAACGAGAGTGGTGTCATGAAGGACCCTGCCTGAACCAAAAACCAGGGAAGGGCCTAGCTGCCCTGACAGAGGAGTTGATTCCATCCCTGTGGTGAGGAAGTACCCAGAAGACTGAGGAGTATTTGGATCAGATTCATGCTTTTCAGAGGGTCATTTCGATTGCAGCAGGGAGGGTGTGTTGGAGGGCGGCAGGCTAGACACAGGGATGCCCACTAGAAGGACTGCACCATACAAACCACAGGTGATCAAGGCAGGTAGGGAATCGAAGGGAAAATTACGAAAATTAATTTAGAGATGGAATCAAGGAGACTTAATGACATGCTGGGTATGGTTGATGAGGTAAAAGTGGATCCTAGGATGAGGCCCAGAGTTCTGACTTGGGAAGCAAGATATAAAAAGTAAGTTTAATCATGAATTCCATTTTAGACAGAATGAACCTCCGATGTCTGTGAGACATCCAGTTAGAGAGGTCTATTTGGATGTATTATATATGGGTCTAGAGCTCAAGAATGAGGTCCAGTCCTGAAATAGATAGTTGTGAGTCATCAGCATATAAACTAAATTGAAGAGTCTTTAACAGACTAAATGTGATGGAGCAGAGGACATTGTAACAGGGATATGGAGGCCATTAAGCATATGGGATACTTCCCCAGTGTGAGGGTGACCCAGGACACTGCAGATGTCATTGGCAGGGTTCTCTGGTCTCTCTGTTTTCATTCTTACCACTGAGGCACAGGCAGCAGACTGAGAAGAGCAGAAGTTGAGGCAAAGCTACATGAAAGTCATCCCCAACCTTTAAAAACCACTCAGGTATCTCTTAGCTTGGCCAACCTTGTCAATAAAGAGAGGTACTTATTATCATGACATCTCCAGGAGATACTCCTGAGTCTGGTGTTCCTAGTTCAGAGGCTGAATGGTGAGGCTAGTGATAGGATAAGAGGATAGGAAAGAACCTCCCATCTGCCTCAGGGTTTTTGGGAATAGGCCTAGAATCTGAGGACCCCAGACAGGCTCTTTCCCAGTTGTTTTCTTCAGCAAGGAAAGAATTCAACTCTGAGACCAAAGTTACAGAAAAGCAGGAGATTTGTTGATAGGTAGGAATAAGGACAGGAAAGCTCTCTGAAAAGAGGGTGGTTCCAAGTGGGTAGCTGCTGAGGGGGTGAGAAGCAGTGCTTGTGTAGGTACAGTGGGCAAGCAGTGGGGGTTGGATGTCTCTTCATTGTGTCTCTTTCTGATTGGCTTGGCCCTTGGGGGTTTCCCACATTACCCAACCTACCTTCCTGAAATCAGCTTTGGTCTGTTGCTACTATGTTATTATGTTGGTGTCCTGAATATTCCATTTTTCAGTTGAATTGGGGAGTGTGCTTCCTGGTCTCTGGTTGTTTCTCAAACAGGCTGCTAAATGGACTTAGGACTTGGGCACCCTGTTCCTAACTGACTGCCTACACCCATTTCATAGCTTCCTCCTTCACTTCCACATGAATAGAGCATCATAGTTTGACCATTTACAAAGCTAAGATATAATTAGACAATTCTGGCTCGAACCTCAACCTCAGAAATTCCTCTTTATTATTCTAAAAGCAGTCCATTAAATGTAACCTGGTTTTCAGTCTATAAGAGTATCTATTAGAAAGCAAATGCAATTTCAGGACTTACCTAAATTACTTGGATGTTACAGTGGCAAAAGCACTGGATTTAAAGTTAGAGCATCTCGCTTTGATTTTCTGCCCTGCCACTAATTAGATTTGAGCTTGGGCAAGAAAATTTCCTCCCCTAAACCTTTGCTTATAATAAATGATAGGGTTAGATGAGATATCACTGAGATTTCTTCAAATATTTCTGAGTGTGAATTTTTTAGTTACTAGCTAGACACAAGTAAATGTTTATTCATTTGTTAACCCAGTTTATTCAGTTATTTGTCAACGGGCATATATTAAATATCCATTAACTGCTCCAAGGATATACAGATAAACAAGGAGTTCAGAGACTAGTCGAACCAAGAGATATATTTTCTCAAGAATGAATTCTTCAGATTGCAGATTCTTTTTTTGTTATGAGTCAGGCTTGGCATATGGGGTTGGAGGTTGCTGGAGAAGAGAAAAAAAAAAACATTTATTGTCCAAAGTGATAGCCTGAGAAAGTAATCTTGGAACTGTAGATGCTGAGGGTCACAACATAACCACACTTTGGGGGACATTTAGTAAAGAGTAGTGCCGATATATTGCAGTTAAATAGACATGCTGAAAACAGAATGATCTAAAATAGCAAGTCTCTACCTTTTAAGGTAGTTCAGAAGACAAGTATTCAAAGGTACAAGAGAAGGATAACCAGGTGGTGGTTCTGGAATTTTCAGTGTCTAGAGTTCTGTCTAGCTGTGGTTGCTAATGTGTGTCATCTATCCAGTAGAGATCATTTCACAAGGTAGCCATGGTCATTATGTACCTGCTGGGCAGCCCCACTTTTCCCCAGATTCCTCCTCTGCACCTGTCCCATGAACTAGAAAATCTATTAAGTTTCTTTGAGTTACAAGGTCAACTTTATTTAGGAAATGTAAGATATAGGGGAGAGAAGGGAGGGCTAATAGGTGAGATCAAGATCAACTATCAAACAAGAATGACCAGACTGGGAAATGGAGATTAATTTCTAAAGGCTATGTTTCTCTTTTCTCACGTTTGATTCTTGTTCAAGAGCTCTTCTTCCTTCTTTTGATAATGGAAGGCAGTTTTTATTTTAGGGAACTCTACTTTCACCATTTCACATGGTCCTGATGACTATCATCTCCCCAAATTCATCTTCACCCAGTAAATGGGCCCATGACTCATGGTAGGCGATTAGCCTATATTCCCTTAGTATTTGGAAGTATCAGAGAGGAGTGACACATGCATGGAAAATGGTCAATGCAGAGTCATTCCATTACAAGCCTTGGCAAGAATTTTCCTTCATTTGGCTACCTCTTGGTAACTTTGGATCCCACCTTTGCAAGTTTAGCTTCAGTTTTCTTATCTGCCCAGTATTATGTCAATATAATCATCAATTTTTGCTAGACAATTTAGGTTTCTCATAACCCCATTGTTAGCCGCTAAATGCTACCCCCAAAATCCATATGTTGAAAACCTAATACCCAATGCAATGGTATTAGGAGAAGGGAACATGGAGAGCCAATTAGGTCTTGAAGGAAGACTCCTCATGAAGGGATTAGTGACCTTATAAAAGAACGCCCAGAGAGTTCTCTAGCCCCTTCCCACCATGTAAGGTGGTAACTGGAAAAGGATTCTCATCTGAACTAATCATCCTGCCACCCTGGTCTTAGACATCCAGTCTCCAGAGGCATCCAGGTGATGATGTCATTTGTTGTAGTGACCCCAACAGACTGAGGTACATATTGAGTAGATGATTTCTCCTCCACATATCATGCCACGTGCCACACGGTATAATGAGCCCTTCCTACTTCAAGAAAATTTGGGAACTGCATTTGAAGTGGAGTCAAGAGACAAGTAAATAACCCTGGGTCCTCCTCCCTAACTGTGTATAAGAAACAACAATGGAATTCGACAACTTAAAGACCTCTTTTAATTGAAAGTGTGTTTGTGACATCTCTGCTCTAAACTGATTAATCCTGAAAGCAAAAACTCCTGTTAACAATGAGAGGGCCTCTTTGGAGGTTTTGGCATGACCTTGTCTATATGTCCACATGCTACTGAAAACACATTGGTTCACTTGCTCCAGCCCCTCTCTGTCTTCTAGCAGCTAACATAGAACTTCCAGAAGTTTCCCTCAGCTTCTGCCTTGATTCTTGAACAAAGGGATTCCATTATCTTCTTCTCTTTCTTCAGTCTTGTCTATAAGTCATTTGTTATATTATAGCATTTCCTGAAATTTAGCAAATTCTTGAAAAGAAAGATTTAATCTTCTGAGGAGAAGCTAGAGAAGATTTATGGACGCCTATTCTTAACATGTCAAAATGTGGCTTGGCTGCTAAATTTAGTGGGACCGCCTACACAGCTAAGGATTTCTGTGACTCTGCTGGAAATAATGGCTTTAGGAGGTAACCAAACAGCATTAAAGAAAATTATTTGAGAGAAAACAGATTTTTAGGTTGCAGAAGGATTTCTTGTTTTATAAAAGAACATTACATTTTTAGGAGCTCATTAAGTTGTTTTCCCTTATGTTTGACCCCAAATTAGAATTTGTATTTCTTAATTTTCTCTTCTAAAATCATCTGCAAGATATTGGGTAACTTGAGTTTCTGTGTCTTCAAATGCCACACAAAATGAAAGCATTAATTCTTAAGTAGTATTATGGAATAAATTGAAATTTGTTAGGTTGTCTTTTACAATCCTTTTTTTTCCTCTGTGCTGAATCATTACAGGTAATTTAAAAATAAATACTTCTGCAAGTGAACCAATAGAATTATTTCACTGTCATTGAACAGCAAGCTAAAAGCCTAATTACTGTAGATATTGAACATTCTCCTATGATAGTACTTTCTTCACTCTTTTCACGTCTTTATTTTCTTAACATCCACAATTTCTCCATACACACACACATATACACATATAGATGAGATATATATGGTGTATTTTATATACACCTTTTTTTCTTTCCAATTCATGGAAGAAAATGGTACTCTGTTATACAAATGTGCTCCCTATTTCCTTTGAAACTGTATTCACTCAGTCCCTGTAGAAAGAATAGGTAATGAAATTCTCTTTCTCAAGTGTGTGTAGACATATCAATCACTTTAAGTGGAAACAATCATTCCTCTGCCATTTGGAGCCAACATCTTTGAACACAGAAGCGGCACTGTTGCTTTCTGTTACTAAAAATAGTTTTTCCATATAATGCTTGGGTTTACTTTCCAACCACATGCTGCAGAGGTCAAGAAAAAAAAAAAAAGCAGATTTCCTGATAACATTTGATTTGAGCAAAGGGAGCGATAAAAGGTGTGTTCTATAATCTGGATTTAGAGCTGGCTGGAGGTGTGGAGTCTGGTGCAGGTAATCGAGCAACCCTGTGCTGTCTCCCCACCGCCATTTCTTGATCTCTGCCTCGGTTTGGTCAGGAAATACAAGAATTATAGTTCTTTTCCATGTTGTTGACATCTAGTCTTTCCTACTCTAACATCACCTTTGCAAACCAGCATTTCCCCCTCCCTCCTACATAATCAAAAAGATTACAGATTTGTGCTGCTACCTTTTTCTCAAAATCATCATACGTGCTCTGCTTTTGTCTTGGTTTTGGTATTTTAGGAAGTGGACACCAAAAGAAAATAAGGCATTCGACCTCTTTATTGTCACTGCCCCCATGCTTCATGCCTGTTCCACCAACCATAAACTTTAAAACCCAGGCATATTTAAAATGCTACTGGCTAAAGGCGTGTTGCTGATGAACGGGAGAAATAGCATGTTAGCACAAGGCATTCTAGTTACAGGGAGGCGCTGCCTCTCCACCCGGGGCAGTGCTGCTGTGAAGCAGAGCGGCTCTCACTCCCAGTCCCCAGATAGAGAGCAATATCAATGCAGAAATATTAAAGAGAAAATTAATAATTTATTTCAAAAATTCATTTGCAGCTGCACTTCAGTGAATTAATTACTTTTGTCTTTCTCTTCTTATTCATTCTTCTATCCTGCTAATAATCTAATGAGAACTAGGAAGAGGAAGTAAGAGGGCTGGAAGAGATGGAAATCGGGTGCTGCCAGAGCAGAAAGTACAAAGAAGGATATGATTTAAAGTGGGGGGCCTGAGGGTCCTAACAAGTTCAAGTGGATCAGTTAAACTCAGTCCTGTCTTCTCCATCACAAAAGCACGAGGATACCATGTTACTATGTTATCAATTCCACATAGTATTTTAGAAGATTGGAAATTTAAAATCCAGCAAGCAGAAGTCCCAAGTTATCAAAAAGATTAATCTGCTATTTATCACTGCATCATCTATGCATTTCACTTTTTGGTACGCTCATTAAATTAGTGTAGACAGACAAAGAGACTGTCTCTTTTTGCTCAAGCATTCATAGAGCTTGTGTACTGACTTCTGGAAGGGTAGGGGGGTAGGTAGGCACAGCAGTTTTTTTGCATAACACTTGCTTATCACAAATGGCCAGATGATATTATGGTAACGTTATGGCAAGGCTCAAATCCATAGCCATTTTAATCATATTCTATGCTGGAATAGGAAAAAAACAGAAATTTTATTTGTCAAACCCGAGACTGAAGTAAGCTGCTGTTTCCTTCCATATTTAAAACACTCATGGCAGGGGAAGACAGTTTCTATCGTGCCAGTCCAGGCTATCATTCTAAAGCCAGCAAAAGGGCGTGCTTTATAATAAACCTATTCTAAGAAACCGTTGAATGGGAGAAATAGCCTTTGTACTAATGAGATTGTGAAAACGAAATATAAAGGCGATCACTGAATTTTTCTAATAATCTTGTTGCTCTGGCATAGAATCCATAGCCATTTGAGTACCGAATGATCCCCTCGGGGATAAACACTTTCCATGGGTGTGATTGGATCTTCTGGTGTGTGTATCAGCAGACAGGGGAATAGAGTTTTAGGAAGGAGGAGAGAATTCAGTGTTTAATTTTATCCAAAGATCAGAGACATAGAAAGGAAGAGAAGGAAGTACAGGGAGAGGGGAGGATGTCAGAGCCCACATTAACGACCTCTGGGCAGGCCGCTCAGTGCAGATCATCACCGAGATGCCCGTCTTTGCTCTCTGAGGAGCTGCTTCGCTGCATCATTCTGCTGTGTGGGTCCCAGAGTCCCCGCCAGTTCCATGATCTGGCGTGATCAGGAGTTCATCAGCTTGTTCCAACTTTGTTTTCTAAAAGTTAGGATGGGGAAACACCATCCCCAGAGTGTTCATTTATATTTTCTCACTTCCGCATAAAGAAACAATGGCTTTGTGATGCTGTATCGTCCCATCCCATAGGTTGCAGGAAAGTAGCTCATCATACCATCATGGATCTTTCCTTGAATTGCTGGAATGTGCCTAACAAGCAACAGAAATAATCCATCCTGAGGAGGTTGGTAGGAAAGATTTCCTCACAACTGGACAGTCTTCAGATCAAATGAATGCACAATCACTACAATGTCCATTATGTAGCTGTTACAATTTAATGAGACCCTTCTAAAGGAGATATACTCAAGATCTTTAAGCCACTAGTAATCTTAGTATAAAACATACATCCATCGGCTGTGAATGCACACTTACTTTTTGAGCTTCCCCAGAAATTCTTTATGTGAAAATTTATCCAGGACAACTCAGACAGTAAGAGACCAAAAATATCTTCCTAAGATACAGTTTCATCCTTCTAAACAAACCTAGATTATTATTTGATGATCTGATGACAGTGGTTTGTTTGTATGTTTCGTGTTATGTATGTTAAAAGTAGTGTTAAGTGGAATAATCAATCAAAGAATTTCCCCAACATCTCCTGGTAAGTAATTGCACCAGCAGCTGGTAATTTGGTAGACTTCTTTCCTTCCTAATTCCTTCAGTAGAAACGTTTAGAATACTATAATGATTGGCTCTAAGGAATCCTGTGCTCATGAAAAGCTACCCTGATTCTGCTTTATGTATTCAAAGTTAGTCTTCTGCCAGACTCTTTGCAGGCCCTGGAAGCTCCTGGAGGCTTTTGACTACCTAGTACTGCCCCCTTGTGGGCTGAGTGTCACTATTACAAGGAGGTACCTGCTTTCCATTTTTTACATTTGCAGAGGGAGGTTGGTAAAAACCTTGATTTTTTAATAATTGTATCCACTACATTGATCTAAATTTTCCACTAAAGCCAAACTGTATTCTGATTTCTGAGTTAGTCCAAAGGCACAGTATTAAGTTAAGTCCTTGTGCCTGCGAGAAGAGAGGGGGAATTGGAAAATCTAGGCCAGTGTTCTCTCTCACCTGGGATTCTTGTTTTTCTATGCCCAGAAGGTCAAATCTCAGCTGAATCAGTATGCAGATCACATTACACAGCAACTACGGTTCCAGACTCGGGAATGTGCTAATTGGCTCACCCGCCCTAAGTACCGGGGTACCAGGCGTCTGACACATAGCCTCTGAGGGAAGAAGGGCTTAATGCAGGACAAAATGTTCTTGCCACTCTGCTCTGTCTCCCAGTTCTGCTTCTAGCAAGCAGTCTGACCATATGCAGCGGTGACTGGAGCACTTTTGTAATTATTTCCCTCTCTGTAGACTAATGTGTACACTCGGGACTGTAGAATGTGATCTAACTCAGAAGAAATTAAAGGCAGTGCCTCTTCAGCTTTCTTTCCTCATACATTTTTCCTATGGTGTTCCAAATGGTGCTCTAAATAGTATAATGCATTAAAAAGGTAGGTCAGAAATTTGACATCAGTGGCATCAACACCCTTTAAGTCTATTCTTAGCGCTGGGAATCTGGTTAGGACTATTATCCCTATCATCCCGTAGAGTACAAGAAACAACCCCATAGATTACTTGCATGTAATCCTCTCCATTTTGCCTCATGATAAAATGTTCAGCTCTTTTCTGAGATTATCTCTGAAAAAGATAGAATGCTAGAAAGAAAGAGCACAGATGACATGGGAGAAAGCACCTGCCTGGATCCAGGAAGCCCTCACATCCTTGGAGTTCTACTTGAATAGAAAGCTCTCCTTCTGATTCATGGCATCCGTGAAGCTGGTGCTGTAGGAAGAGGAGCAACTGCGGCTCTCAGTTGTTGATTCGTTCTGAAAACTTACTCTGACTAATGAAGTGGAGGTTTTTCATGCTTCCACTGTCTAATGTTTCTCATTAGATGTGCACTTATTAAATATTCAGATCATTGTGATACTCATCATAGTGGCAATAATGGCCACATGATGGGATGATGAAGAAGAAAGCATCCTTGAATCGAACAGCTTTCATTTTGCCGATGTAAGACAGAAGAGCTTAGATTACAGCCGTGAGCCTGTGCTATATGGGCAGAACATGTCAAGACCATTTAGGTGTTCCTTTGCTATACAGTGTTTTTAATAACCTCAGAAGAATCCCCTAGAAGATTTCTTGAAATTACCTGGATATGTGAAAATGCAACAATTCCAGACAACATAATTATTTTCTCCTGATTTAAGTTTGCATTTTGACCTGAAACAAGCAAAGAAAAACTCTGTCTCAGCATTGTAATTTACGTTCTGCTTCAGTTACTTATTTATGATGGTTAGATTTTAGGTCAAATACCCTTGTGGTGCCAACTGCCTTATATTAAAGAGAGTCTTCAATCTCAACTAAATAAGACTTTTTTAAAAACCCATCTGTAGCTGATATATTTTTTTTTTCTTGCTAGTATATTTTAGCTTTTATGTTTGTCAAGAGTCTCCAAGTTTGGGGCAGATGTGAAGATGTCAGAAAATTCAAGAAAACTTCTATTTTGTAAGACTCAAAAGGATTTGATAAGAATATGAATTGGCAGTTTTGCTCATCTCAGTTCTAAAATCCATACTCAAAACCTTTCATGTCTGTCTTATCCCTCACTAGCATCAAACACTATAAAATCAAAATAAACTTCTGATAAAAATCAGGTTTCAAAACTTTTACTATGAGTTTCTTTTCTGTTTGATTCTTTTTGATCAGCACCAGATATACCAGAAATAAACAAGTTTCTCCCAAATCCCATTTTGTCTCAGCAGTACTCCTAGCAGGAATAAAAGACAAATATGGTAATGGTGCTGTTAAGATATTTCTCCTATCTTTTCCTAAATTCATAAAAGTAATACCTACACTGGCCTTATGAAGTTTCCAGATTGAAAACAAGATCGATTATACAATAAGTCTCAGCTTTTAGATTTGTGGTGATCTTTTCTTGCGTTAGAAAATTTTGTATCCCTGAAAGTTCAGTAGCACTATTTTCTCTGTTCTCTTAAGACTTATTAAGTCTAATGGGCTCATTTAAGCTTATAATGAACAGCTTAGGAGTTTTTCTTCTCTGATTCCCAACCCTGGTAAGTAGCCATAACTTGCTTGCATTTGCCTTGTGTATCTGATGCTACACTATAGTGAGATGCAATCCTTTGCTGTCTATACAATTATTATGATGCTTTTGCAACATGATGTGCTCACTGACACTGGCTTACCTTTTACAGCCCCAGGCTTGCAACCTGGTGGCATCTGAATGCACCTGCTCCAAAGAAATCATTGGTCTTCTGACAGCTTTGTGATGTGGAATGAGCTGAAAGCAGGCTCAGCTGACCCAATTTTAACAACATCCCTAAGTCTAGAGAATCTTCTAGCTTCTAAGGATTCCTTTTCTCATATTTGGAAAAGGCTATAATATGGCTGGAAAAAAAGAGAGAGAGAGAGAGAGAAAGAGAAGGAGAAAGACCTTTGGCCAAGTATAAGAGCCAGAGGAAATTGTCAGTTAGCTTTTATTTATTTTTCTTTTGTCCTAAGCAATAGAACTAAGGGTAGCATACTACCAAGAGCTTGGTAATGATAACTGACTATTAATAGAATCCCAGCTAATGTTGTTGACTGAATAACCAACTTTGACACAGCCAACATTTCTGTTTTGGAGTGATCATAGCTGGCAATCTGATTAGGAGAGATAGCAGAGGAATTACATTCTTATTGTTTTGACTTAGAGAATACAGTTGTATATACACCTGTGAGTAGATAACAGTGGGTAGTCTGAAGGAAATATGGATGGTTGCAAAAATCTCCCATTTCTACCCCTTCTTATTTCTAAGATCCATGGCTGGTTTGATGACCATTTTGGAAGTTTACTGCTGTTTCTATGTTTCCTTACCTGTAATATGTAATGTAAAATGAGATCAGTTCAAAGGGAATATTCATTTAAAAGAGAAATGTACTAAATAAGTATAGACCTAAGTCACCTATCTGATAGAAACAAAATATTTATTTTGTACCAGTGACTTTTGTTCATTTCTTCATGAGATCTAAATTAGTTCTATTAAGTCTAATTCCCAAAGAAGCTTCATTATCTGGATCCATCTGCCAAAATGCATTGCCATTTATATTGGACCCAGAAAGTGCTAAACATGTTGAGTAAATTTGCTACCAATAACTACAGTTACTGCTGATACAAGAACAGAAATATTGTGTAGATTTTCTCTGAAAGGGAGAACAAGCTAAAAACCAGATACTGAATACATGAATTTCTCATCACTGCTGAAGTCCCATGAGGCCCAAAATTCTTCCTTACATAGCCACCCACCAGATAGAAGGGGGAAAAAAAAGAATAGCAATTCCAATGTTCAGAAAAAGAAGTCAAGAGCTGACTCTAGTGTTTTTCTTATGTTATCTCCAGAGCTCTATGGAGAATATTCTCTGCTGGTAATGTTCCTAATCAACTGGATGAAAGAGACAGCAAAAATAAAACAATTCTTTGCTACATATTTAGTATAGCTCTGTTCTCCAAGACTGGAGAACCTACAAGAATCGTAGAAGCTCTCTTATTAAGGTTCTCTTTGCACTTACTAGCCAGTTCTCAGACTTATTTTTTAAAAAGAGCTTTTAATACTGTCCCTGAAAATATATGCAGCAAAATGATTTGATAAAAACACTATACTCAGCATGATAACCTTTAATGTTCACTATGGTACAGCCTTCACCATGGTACAGCCTGCACCAAGTTCTAGCGTGATAAAAAATGGATTTTGAATGAGTTGAACAGTCTCATCTAAGTCAACCGCCTTTAGTGTACGATAACCCTTTGAAACGGGGCAGTTTTAGCCAGGTAAGAACTGGGGTCAGTGGTGCATACCAGCGATCCCATATTTTGTCTCTTTCAGTTCACTGAATTATAAAATTATCTTCTGATTTCTCTTTTAGACTAAGTTGGCCCAGTATTAATTACTTATAAAACCCTGTACTTAGGGACTTCCAGATAGCTGACAGAACACATCACTCTCATTTTTTGATTTATTATGTCTCCTCCTTGCCCAGGGAGCTGGACCTAGCACTTGTGGCTGACCCTTCAATAACTATGAGGCAACTGTAGTTTCAATTTTTTGAAGTCTTTCAGCCATAAGCTAGATTTACTCACTTCTAATTCTTTCCTCGTTACTTATATATGTGAAAACAGTGATCTTATGAAAAAAATTAATGTTAATTTCCCCACAAAGAAACTCAGAGAGCAATTGAGCAAGAGGACATGCCACATAGTTAGTTAAAAGTCACATCTTAGGCCCATGAATTATGCACTAATATTTTTAGAGGATATAAATCTGGGGAGCATTTCCTTGTATATCTGTGACCACTAAGTTACAACCACTGTAAAGGCATCTGCTATGTTCTGTACATCTCAGTAATCCCCATATTATAGACTCTGATTAGTAGTAGGTGCTCAATAAATGTCTGCTTAAAATAGCAAGTTAGTGGGCCAGTGGACTTACTTTATCTCTTACCATAATACTGTGTCTTGCAGAGGAATGCAGAATTGAGCAGTTAGTCACATATACTCAGTATGTAATAAAAACTACCTAGCTCTTCAACACTGAGTTGGAAAAGTTTAACTTAATTCTCTCTTTTTTTTTTGTTTCTGCTCTCTACCTCCATTACAGAGCCATCCATTCATACCCCTTTCTAAAGAAAACTGGTCTTTTCAAGTCTTTGATGTTCAAAG
Source organism: Galemys pyrenaicus (assembly GCA_019455555.1). NCBI lineage: Eukaryota > Metazoa > Chordata > Mammalia > Eulipotyphla > Talpidae > Galemys > Galemys pyrenaicus. The sequence goes on from JAGFMF010012000.1 coordinate 6,374,278, forward strand.
GTTATTTATAAAGAAATAATTCTCTGCCTTACCGAGCTGTGGAATGCTCAGCATGGCATTTGGTTGAGGAAGCTTTTCCATCTACTGAGAGTAGATGATAACCCAGTGCTCTAGACCCATGTGGACCCCTTGAGTATGTGTGACTAGCCAGTCATAATCTTTAGGAAGAGAAAAACATTTTTTAGTCAGAAGAGGAAATGTCAGGGAAGACTAAATCGTAGTGATGATGATGGTTAGGACAGAGGGGATGGGTACATGAATTTCACTGATGATAAATCACTAGAAAACCCCAAAGCTCCTGCTGCCGAGATCCTTAAAGACTGAATTCAGAAGTACCTTCATGAGGGTGAAACCTGTTGCCAGATGTACTTAGATATCTATATGAACCCACCACTGAAACCATGCCATAGAGATTCTCAGTCTGCCCTTGTATCTACCTAACTTGAATAGTACATTATTCCTTACAATCAAATCATCCTAATGAAGAGCTCTCATAATATTTTTCATATTTACAAGTAAATTGAAGTTTTAACCAACTCTCTTCCCTCAAAGAGTGGTTGTAGGCATGGGATAGGGGTGGGGAGAGCAGTGATGGAGAAACTAGGAAAGAAGGACGTCAGTAAGTTAAGGTAGGTCATTGTTCTTCTAGGACAGGCCCCAAACCAGTGGTTGCAGACTGCCATGGCTTATTGGTTGCGTGTGATAATGAACATCAATTTTGTATGTGTTTGAGATGACTATAGATTAGGATGTTTGAAAACCTAGAAAAAAGCAGTGACATTTATTTGTGTTTTTCAATCTTCAATATCTATGAGAATACCCTGGGGACAGTTTTAAAAATGAAAATTCTGATTTCATTGGTGAGGTCTATGCTTTTGCATTTTTTACATACTTGCCTCTGCAGCCAGTACTGCTGATCTGTCAATCACATTTTGAATAGTAAGGTCATAAAATGAAGATACCCTTCATGTAGCACAATCATTCTCATATAATCTTTACAGGATGGTCAAATAGAAGATAGATGCCTGTTGAAACCAGACAAGTTCACCATTTCCAAGGTATGTGGCTTTGTGCAACTTATTTGACCCATCAGAGCTTTAGTTCCTCATTTGTAAAATGATGATAATATTTATCTCTTAGGATTACTCTAAAATTGACGATGTAAAATATGCAAATTTCACAATAGCTCCTAAGCAAATGGTATTTATTTTTTCATTAATTCACTGTGCTCATCAGAAAGCATTTGGAACAATGCACAATTTCCAACAATAACTGCTAGAGAGAAAGAAATACACAATCTCTGCCCTACAGAGTTTACAACCCATAAGATTATAAAACAAAATATAAGTTGTTAAAATGTAATGTAAATTAAAGCAATATATGCCATAATAGAGGTCAAAACAAAGTGCTTTGGAATGCAAAGACTGGGAAGCTGTCTAAGGAAAGGGAGGGACGGGAGAATGGAGATTTCAGGGAAGATTTCTGAAAGGAAGTACATTTGAGCTAAATGTTTAAGGATGAGTAAGAGTTCACCAGCAGAGAAAATAGGGGTGTCTGTCATCTGAAATAGAAAATAGACTGTAAAAATCATAGTATTGTGAAAAATGGTGGCCTTTTCATGGCACCATCAGAATGGAGAAGAAGACGATGAAGCCCCTGAACCTAGAAGGTATGTTAGGCTGAGTTTCTGGGCTAGACTGCTTCTCCAGTTACAGTTCTCATCAGGCATTATTTTAATTGAGTACTAACTGAGATATACGACTCTGTCTCTATACAGATGCCTGGCCCAAAACAAGCACTCACTGAATTCCTGTTGACATGCATCAGTGTTAGGGAGAGTTTCTTGAAGTAGGGGGAAAAGACCTTAAATAATATTCCACAGACAGAACCCATCACAGTTGTCTGCTCTGCTTGGGCCAGTGGTGACCCCAGCTCACTTAGATGCTGCAACAGAAATATCCTCAACAGAGTTTTATCCAACATTTTTTTTTTAAATGTGGAATGATTGTTACATTACATAACAAAACAGCCATTCCATTATACAACCTGTGTGCATGCATTCCATTTGACCTCCCTGTGATGATTCAATCTCTTAGTGGTGGTGAAGATGGTAAAGGTTGAAAGAAACTGTTATACTCTAAGCAGATTGGGATCATCAGATGAAAACTACGGTGTGTCAGCGTTGCATCCACCATCACTTATAACGCAAGGTTCAGTGATACAGCTTGCAGCTACTAGTTGATTAGAACAGCTTTCTAGGCTAGGACTTCTGCTTCCTTAAACACACAGAAGCATGGGGCTGCTTATTTTCCCAAAGAAGCAAAATGGTAGTCTCCAGTGAACGATATAATTTCAATACAGAAAGCTTGCTTACATCTCACTTCATTTTTATTCCATCTATCGATTTTTTCAGGATGGCGCACATGTATTGGAATACCTTTATTGAATCCCCCAGGCATTCCAAGTAAACACACAGAGAATAATTAGAAACAACTGTAAAAGAATGGCTGCAAAGTAGACCTTGCCTTCATATTATATTAGAAATAAAAACCTTGAATTTATCAGATGGAATCAGTTTAGAGCTGGCTCTGGGCAGAGTGCTGAAGCAGGCAAAAGCTCATCTTCTATAGAAAGGAGGAGAACGTTGAGGTCAAGGATATGCTATTTGGATTGAAACCTTACTTGAGGACTTCCTGGCTTTGTGACTTTGGATACAATCTTCAGTCTTATGCTTCAAGGTCATCACCTGAAAGTGGGGGCTATGTTATTTACATGAAGCTAGGGAAAGTTAACCCATGAAATATTGCTTATTATAAAGCTAACAAACACATAGTAAGCTTAACAAATATCAACTGTTTTTATAATCTTCATGGTCTCCACCACCACAAATTCTTTAAGTATCCCCTACTTCCAAAATTCCTCATTTCACATTTCCAGTGCTCCCTATAATCTTTCTTCTTCAATACAGATGCAGTTCTAGCAAGAATTTGAGTCACTTATATGTTTTGTATAATTGTATCCCCATAAAATGTTGAACTAGACAGAAACCTTTTTGTTTAATCTGTATCTCTCCCTATAGGAAAAAAAGTACACTTTTTTAAGGGAATACAGAATATTAATAATCAAGTGGGAGACCTGTTATCTCTGTACATCCCTAATGATACAGCAATGTATAGTTGTTTGCACAGAAAATATTAACTGGAGAGTTCTTCTGTCAGCTACTCCTGAATGCTGGCAGTGTAGAGATAAACAAAGCTGTGTAGATGGTCGGTTTTCACTGGGAATCCTGGGAGAACCAGGAAGGAGAACTTCATCCAGCAGGGAAGGAGATGGTAACAGGGAAGGCTTCTCTCCCTGTGTCATTGTGGACTTTTATCTGGTAGTTTAATGACAAGCATCAATTTTCATTTATTATTTGACATCTAACTGGTTAGAAGACAAAGTTTTCTTTCCCTTTCCTCTATAAATCCTGAAAACATATCCCTCCACACATTTATAAGGCTCAGAGGACTGAAAAAAATATGATTCTCTAGCTCGGAGGTTGGAGACCTGAGTCACATACAGAAAACCTTTCTTCAGACATTATGAAAGCAGCACTGTGCTGCCCTGCAAGGTGCCTGCTGTGCACTCACAATCCAGTGGATGTAGGAATCAGCAAAGGAATGCATTGTAATCTTAAAAGTATGCAAGGGACTGTCGCTCAACCATAGCTCCCTTATCTGTTACACACAGTTCCCCCTCCCATTGAATCAGGGTGTGGAAACCAGGATGAGATAAACCAGAAGGGCTCTGGAGCCAGTATGGAAAGCCCCTAGACTCATTTTTTCCCTTATCTTCCTTGTCTGTGACTTATAAAAACCCAGCCCCCAATAGCACTGGGTCCCAATCTTGCCTGGGCAAGGCTGCTGTGTAGGTTCCACTCCGGGGTTCGGACCCTAGCTCGAGCTGGCAATAAATCCAGCCTTGTTTTTGCATCGAGTCTGAGTCTTGGTCGTTTCTGAACCCGTACCTTTCTAACATGGAGTCTATAAGAAAATTTCATTCCTGTCCATGTGGAAGTTAAAGATACTTGAAAGATAATTTGTATCAATTATAGAAATTTAAATAAGGATGAAATTGTTGGGGGGGGACCCTCCTAAATAAATTACACAAATAGGTTATAAACTTCAACCCCCATTCCAAACCTACAAAATCCAAGAACTACAAATCCCATAAAGTCATTATCATAGAGCAGATCACTGGAACCTGAGAGTAAAATTAAGTAGCTAGGCTAAGTATAAAAGCAGACATGTGAGCCTTGGGGGTCTCTCTTTTCCTTAGGAGCCAGCTCTCAGTACGCCTTGGGTTCCAGCTTGTAGGAACTGGTAGGACATTTATGAATCTTTATCCCTCTCTTCTCCTTGTGTTATTCACTAGCTATTTCCCATTCTCTTGTAAATAAAACCCTTTATTAACCTTTGTTGTGTGTGCCTGCAGTTGGGACATTGTAAGTGCCTTTCAAGCGAGCAGGTTAAAACCCAGTCAGGCAAACCCATTTTATATTAGGGTTGCCCTGTAACAGTTTGGCCCTGTAACAAAAACAAATATATGATTAAATCCCAACATATTCTTCAGTGCTTCTTGATAGTCCAGAAAATACATTAACTAAGATAGTAAATGCTAAAAGTAGCAGTAGATGCCTGGCAAATCCTGTAGTCAGGGATTACGTGGTAGGGACTGGACTTGTCAGGAATGGAAAGTGTGGACACTTTGCCACATGCTTGCCTTGGTGTGCCAACTGTGGGGCTTGACAGGTAGGGGAAATATTTGTGGTTCAGTAAACCTGGATTCTGCTGTCTGCTAGCTCTGATAGCTTGGGAAATTCATTTAATTTCTTTGAGTCTCAGTTTTTTCACTTGTACAGAGAAGACATGGTCATCTAAAAAGAGATTTGTTATTATCATTCGACTAGTCTGTAAGTTCTATGAAGAACAATAACCAAATATGTCTCATTCTCTCACTGATGAATATATCCCTGGCACAGGCTCCACAAATATCTTCTGTGGGTCCCAGCCCTTTCTCTCTCTCTCTCTCTCTCTCTCTCTCTCTCTCTCACACACACACACGCACACACACACACACAAGGAAAGGTCTTTGAAGAAAATAAGATTTGAGAAGAACTTTAAAGGTGGGTAGAATGCTAATATGTCAAGGAACATGAAGAAAGCTACTAGCTGAGTAAAAAAGACCTGGCAAAACATGAAAACCAAAATGAGTATGATAGTCAGGGACTACAGAGGAGACAGATGAGCCAGGAGGAAAAGTAAATAGCATCCAAACAACTTTGATTTTGAAAGATGCTAAGATCATATCATCTATATTTCACTTTGTGAGGCAAGGAAACTGAAACTGAACTTAAATAACTTATGGTGGTAGGCATTGGCCTTGCAGAGATTACAAGCCAGATCCGCATACATCCTTCCGTGCTCACTAGGGAAAGGACTGGGAAAGATGCTGGGAAGTCAAAGGAGTCAGTGGTGTAGTTCTACATATGCAAAAATCACTCTTTAAGTAACAAAGATCTCTCTTATCTGCTACTGGCAGGATTGATAAGGTCAGAGTGAAATGCCCTGAGGACCCTTTTGCAGCCAACACAAGGGGGTTGGGAGGCCACAAAGCTAGCACTAAGGAGTAACAGATATGATTCCAGAGAAAACAGGGCCTAAAAAGTCCCAAGCTAATTTTGATCCACTTGTATTGGTAAGGGGAAATGCAATGAGCTGACTGGTTTAAGCAGAGACTGTCTAACAAAGATAAGAAAAATTTCCTGCTCTCTGTATTTCCATCTTGTATCTGTTTTGCTCCTAATACCGATAGAAGGTGAAAACTACATATAATAATCTGATTGATTTCTCTTTTGACTTTTGGGGTTTGCTTTTGATATTGCTATTAATCAGATTATCCTTTATTGTCTCATTTTGTAGCCTTATAACAATTAACCATGAATAACACTGGTTTCTAAATTTCCATTGCCTCCTGATTTCTTGCAGCTACTGCTGTCCTACTCAAAAACATGGAACTGGCACCTGATGTCTTCCCTAGGAGGTAAATATTGTTCCTTTTTATTTATTATCTAGTAAGTAAAAGCCAGATTTGGAGGTGGAGCCTTCAAAGTGCAGTTGCTTCGTCCTGAGAAAATGTTGGTGTCTGTTTACATCCATATATTAATGGAATAATCTTCCAGATCAGTCAGAGTACTTGAGACACAATCAGTGATACATATGCCCCCATTGTTCTTAATTAGCTTCTGATTAAAATGTCTTCTCATGCTCTTCAAGCTTAATTGTTGTCATTGAGGTCCATGAAAGTATTCTTGCAAAGATTTCTGCATGGAGAGTTAGAGGCAGGGGATCTCCAGTGAAGCATCAAGTTCCTAAGAACAACTTCTCTCTCTCCTAATTATAATCAACCTCTGACTGCCACCATACAAAAATTATAATACCCAAGTAATGGACACCCTGCAAACAAACTGTGACTGTAATATTTGGGTTCTTCAGGCAATGGGGCCCTGCAGGGCTGGTCATTGTTTTCAACAGAGCACAGCAGTTAAATCGGGAGTATCTTCCTCAGTGAATGGTGTTTACTCCTTTTCTCCACTGGGAGGTAAGTATTGCTGAGCAGAAGTTAGGTGTAAAACCCAGGTGATTGCTTGAGGTGGGTCTGGAATTGCCCCTCAACATCAATTCCACCCTTTAACCTGCTGTATAACAACCCTGGTTTTCAAGCCCAAAAGCATATTATACACAATCTGTCTGGGAAATACTTTTGAAAATTACTGATCCCTTGGCCCTACCTAGATCAGTTCATTCTGAGTCTTTATGTAGGTGTTAAGAACTAGGTTCTCAAGCCAGCAGCCTAAGTTTGTATCTCCAGTGCAAATTTGAGCCAGTTATTTGAACTCACAATACCTCAGTTTTCTCTTGTACAAAAATGGGGTGGATAGCACTACCCAACTCATGGAAGGGTGGTGAAAATAATGTGAGTAAATATTTGTCAACTGTGTAGGACAGTGTTCATCACATATGAGCTTATTTTAGACATTAAGGTGGTGCTGATAATGCTTTATTTGTTTACTTATTTATTTGTTTTTATCTGTGTGTACAAGAGCTGGGGCACAGACCAGAGGTGTGGGGGTGAGAGGATTCACCAGAGACAGAGTGGGGAGCAGAACAGGTGGATTCACTAAAAAACACTGCAGAGGGGAGCAGCAGCAAAGGCAGGAGAGGTCTGCTGCACCATGTGGGTCCCCTCCCCAGCCAGAGCTTGAACCCACACTGCAGTGCCTGTGGAGGCCCCACACTGTGCCACCAGCGAAGCCCCTGATGATGATCTTAAGCATGATCCTCATGGTAAAGGAAATGGAGCTAAGACTTCATCACATTGTACCTGAAGCCCCCCCTTGCTTCTGAAATTTTATATAGAGAGCAAATACCCTTTTTTTTCTTTTAAGATTTATTTATTTATGCATACAAGAGCTTGGGTATAGGCCAGAGTCGCGGAAGGTGAGAGGATTCACCAGAGACAGAGTGGGGAGCAGAACAGGCAGACTGACTGAAAACACTGCTGAGGGGAGCAGCGGGCTAGACAGGAGAGGTCTGCTGCGCCATGTGGGTCCCCACCCCCAGCCCGGGATTGAACTCGTGCTGCTGTGCCACGGATACTTCACAGGGCAGTGCTCAGCCCACTGTGCCACCAGGGAGGCCCCTAGAGAGCCAATACCCTTTCTTCTACACCTTTTTTAGGGCTTTTTTTTTTTGTATTATTTTCAATAGATATGTAACTGATGATTAGATTGAACTGAGCAATCTGTTAGGTATTTTGTCTATCCTATAGAAAGACCACCAACCAGTGACTTAGGAGAACTGGGTTCTAGTCCAATGTTACTCTATCTAAGACCAAGAGAGTTCAGAAAGCTTTGCAGCATTGATCTTACAACTTATGAGAGTCTGTGGAATTGACACCTGGTAACCCACTAGCTAAGGCACTTCACCACTCAAATCTATGTATATAATAAATGAAAAAAACTTGGAAAATGATGACACCTGAGGAATCCATGTTCTTATTATTTCCTTGAGGTCAGGGAGGTAAGGTTACTCTTAAGATAGAAAAGTAGCAGACCAAACTTTATAGTGCCTTACACACAAGCTTTTTTGCCTTGCAAAGGACTTTTTTTCCTTCCTGTTCCCTGAGGATGAATAGGAGGGAAGTGTTCAATGCTCTTAATTTTCAGAATGGAAACCAAGGCAACAGGAAAAAAAGATGACAATACCAGAGTGGTGCTGATTCTAGATGGTTGATGAATACAGAAATTACCTGTCTTTGTTATATGTTTGGAGCAGAGCCATTCTACAATTGATCTATGCATCCCAAGTGCCTATATACACAATACTGAGATATTTTCTTAAATAGAAGACATTCAAAACAGCAATGAGTAAGAAAGCAACTGTCCCTGGCATCTGGTTACCTCCCATGTAGCTCATCTAAGACTCCTTTGTGGTAACCTGAGTATGCATGCAAGTTTAGGCAGAATTCGTGCAATATCTGAACATCCACATGAGAAGTGAATTCTAAAGTACAGCATATTAAAGGGGCACTTGATGGTTTAATGTGACTGACAGGTGGGTTTTATTCAGCCTATAGCTTAATTTATACTAGGACTCAATTTTATAAAATCATAGTTTCCACTAAAAATCCAGTGTCTGGGTTCTTTGAAAGAAATTGGAAGATCTGGCAACACTGGGCTGGTATTTCCCCCAGGCAACAATAGTCTATTGCTGTGTGGCAGCTGCCCTGAGATTTTTCTGGTTTGCTGCAGCCCTCACCCTCCCTCACATCAGCAGGGGGTATTCATCATTCACCACTGTTCTTGTCTCTGGTGCTTGGCCTGCCTCACTCATTTATAACAATTACTTGACCCTGGTGGATATTTGAGTTGCAACCCCAGTTTTCCTTTAAACTTTGTCTATATTCAAGCTGATGGGTCCTACTTTAACTTTAAGAAGTGAACAAAGGGCTTCAAGGAACGCAGTGAGCAGGGGCGAGGGACATTGAAGGCTTATAGGATGCTATATAATTGATTTAATTGTTTTACTTTCCAGAATTTCCCAACGGTGTTCTATAGATACAGAAATATAGTTGACTATATTATAAACTTCTAATATGGACTTAGATCTCTGTGTATCACAAAATGACAATTCTTCAGATCACCTACTGAGATGAATTGAGGAAGTCTTCTGGCAAGGGCCTCAAATTGCTTTATAGATTAGCCTGCAGCCTTCTCTGCATTTTCCTCATTTCCTTTATGGAGCTTAAGTCAGAAACAGCTTTTCTAGCACCATCTATTAGAAGCACATGAAATGTCAAGCCAGATTTATGGATTAAGAAATTGACATTGGATCATAATTCAGTTTAGAGTAGAAGGAGAGAGAATGCCAGAAATGGAATTGAAGCCAATTCCTTTGTGGTCACAACAACAACGATAAAAAGAGAAGCATTGGTTTCTAAGTCAAAGCACCTCCTTTTCAGTTCTGTCCCCAGTTCTCACTGTGGTGCACATACCAGTTACACAGATGCTGTATGTCCAATTCGAATGGAGACCTAAAATATGCTTACCATTTCTGCCATTGTTTCCTCAGACATCTGACCCTGAACTTCTCCAGACCACTGTTCTTCCTGTTTCTTCCATTTCCTCACTCTGCTGAACCTCTCTGTTTTGTATATGCTTATCTCTTTCACTAAATTCTGACTGACCGCTGTGGTAAAAGTACATCTTAGTGATTGTTCTCCCAGTTCTAAGCATATTACTTGGCGCTGTAGAAACTCAAAACCGGTGTGTAGTTATAAGACAACTAATGACCTCAGGTATCCCAAGCCCTTCCTCTAATTCTGAGACATCAGTTACCTCCTCCTGGGCTTCATCTACTTCACTGCCAAACTTGACCCCATTGCCCACCATTTTACTCAGATCTTGTATTTCTCTTTTTTCCATATCCTTTGGCCTTCTTCCTGGATTGCTAATGGTTATTAGAAAAAGTTTTGAAGACATATATTTCTAGTTCTAAAGTAAATACAATGCATGCTATGTAAGTGTAACTAGTTCTTCACAGACGGTAATTATTGTGTTCAGTCACTTCTTGTAGGCATGCTCAGTAGATGTGCCCAAAGTATTCTAGAAACTTCAGTTTTCCCAACACTCCATGTTAAACTTCTTCAGTTTTATTAGATGAGTTGATATCTATCTATGAAATCTAGCCCCCTAACTTAATTTAAGCCCCCTTAATTCCCATTTTCCATTTTCAGAATATTATTGCATTGTTACTTCTTTGTCATTCTGTTTGTCCTTTATTATCTGATTGATGCACTTTTCATTGGCTCTGCCCTCTTGTATAATCTCTTTCTATTGGTTGTTTGTTGTCTGACTTTCATCTACAGCTCACTTCTAAAGCAGTGCTTTTCAAGGTTAGTCATGATATCACAACTGGCAAATCCAGGCTTTTCCTAAATTCTGTTCCTTCTGAACATTTGCATTTTTTGCAAGGTGTTTATTACTCTATTTTAAAACTTTTTGTAATAACTTTTATGATTGCCATATTTGATAATAACTTTTTAACCTACCTCCCATTTTTTACTCCTCTTTATCCCACACTCTCCATCACACAGTCCTACAATCAGTTTTGATTCCTTTCTTTTGCACCCCTTATGCAATCAGTCCCTAAGTCTTGAAGTGTTCTTCAAGGGACAAATACACATTTAGCCAACTATGTTGCCTTCTAGTACTCCTTTTGAACATTTCAGTCTCTTTTTCAGGGACCTAAGATGTTCTAGAAGTATACTCCAGAAAACCCTAAGGCAAGAGATTAAAAAAATCAGGAGTATGGCTGAAACTATAAAATCAGAAAGGCAGTTCAGTATTTGTCATATTACAAGTAAGATGATACTTGAGTGCTTTTGTCTTTACCTCTAATTCTGGGTGCACTTTTAGTTCAGAAGAAGCTCATTCCTATGACGAGCCTCCCATTTACTCCTTTCCACTGAGAAGAGAGAAAGAAGAAATGAATTCCATGTAGAATTAGGGATCATTTTTATTAGCAGGTTAGGAAAATCCAACTCAAACAAGCTTAGGTTAAAGTGGAGGATTTATTGACAAACAAACTCTGGGAAGGAAAACTGTGACTCTGGTACAACTAGAACTGTTGATACAGAACTCCTAATTCTTTGCCATATATCTTCAATTATATTTCCTTGGATCAACTTCTTCCATGGTAGTTGAATCATGGCAACTCGAGAGTACATACTCTTGTTTTACCCAACTGCTCCAATTTAAAAAATGTAAGAGAGACATTGATGGATCAACTTGAGATATATACTAATTCTAGAGTCAGTCTGGTTTGTTGTAAATACAGGGCCAAAACCTCTCATTCATATAAAACAAGATCTATAATATATGGACCTCTCATACCTCCCTCAAGTCACAACCACTCCAGACCCAAATGTGATCACTATTTTCATAGATTGACCATTCAGACTAAGATTTGCTCTCAGATAGTATCTTTTCTTTCAACCATAACATTTTATATCTAGCTATATATTTTTTAAATTTTTTGAAAGATTTTTTGTTTATGCATACAAGAGCTGGGGTACAGGGCAGAAGTACTGTATCTGTATCTGGTACAGTGTCTGGTACCTCTTACCAGAGACAGAGTGGGGAGTAGAACAGGTGGATTCACTGAAATACACTGCTGAGGGAAGTAGCAGTGAAGGCAGGAGAGGTCTGCTATGCCATGTGGGTCCCCTCCTTGGCCAGGGATTGAACTCCCGCTTCAGTGACTGTGGAGTTCAGCAGCCACAGTGTGGCATTCTACCACTTGTACCACCAGAGAGACCCTCAATCGCTTTATTTAAATTCAGAATATATGATTTTTCCTAGGTAAAAAAAAATGGTATTTCGTGTTGCCATTGGTTAGGAGAGAAAAATTAAGTGTAGTCCTCACTAATCTTAAATATCAAAAATCAAAATTACTTTCATAGAATTCCAAATGGATTATATGACAATGGCACTTATATGTACCATGCACAACACGTGCATGAAATTCTTAGAACAATCCATAATGGATGGACCAAGGTTGAATTAACATGGTGAGTGGTACCCCACAGACCCCCAAAGGATTACAGATACAGAGCAAAACCATTTCTCTGCTCTCTCTACCACTGCTGTGTGTGCTGTCATTGCTACCTTCTTCCTTCATTCTTTGTCCTGGAGATCCTTAGGAACCCCTGTTCTTCTATCACACTAAAATTTCCCTTCACTTTGAGATCAGGAATATGAAATGTCTGATAGTCTAAGTTTCAAGTATTCATTACCAGTCATTACCAGATTAAAACTCATTCTATAGAATATCTAAATAATCAAAAAATATTCCAAAACCTGTATCATGCACTTATAAATCTAAGGACTTACATGCACTTATAAATCTAAGGACTTAACTGCACCATCTTTAGTCAGCAAAATCTTGAAAGGGGAAAAAAACTCCAGCCTAACAGATTATGAGTAACTCACATGTCTGAGAATAGATGAAATGGAAACTTCAGACAGCCATGCAATCAAATACTGAAATGGCTGCCAGAGGCCCTCCATGCTCCTCTCAAACAGAAATCTATTTTTTGGGTGATGTGATTGAAGACAATTTTCTATTTAAGACACAAAACCCACAGTTTAGAAATAATAATAAAGGGTTACAGAATCAGAAGATTCCTTCCAATCTAAAAACACAAAGGCTGACAAAAATCAGAACTTGGAACAAGTCGACACAGACCCTAATTCACAAATTCAGCTTGTCTTAGCCACTGTCACAGCTTTTTTTTTTTTTTTTTAATTGGATACTCAAGGTCAGTTGCTGCAGAATCAGTAATTGGTGATCTATTGTGTTAAACTCACAGGAGTAACAGTCAATTCTGTAACAATGACTGCTTTGGTTAGTAAGAAATTGTTTTTAGTGCTTTCAAATATCCCAAACAAAAATAATAATACTAATGAATCTGCTGAGTACTGATGGGAAGGATGTAATATGCATTTCCACAGAAATGTCTTGTAATTTAGGATTAATTAATGTCCAATTATTGTAAGCTGTTACTAATAAATTTTAAAAGTCAGCTCTGCACTTCCATTTTGTAATGTTTTTATAAAATGGAACATTAGATGTTTTTAATCTTGTCTGTTCTTGCAAAATACCCCAGATAACATGCTGTTTTGCATTTCAAATAATATATACTCATTTAAATGCAAAACCAGGGTCCAATCAGAATAAGATGGCAATCAAATTACAATATTCAATGAAGAGTTTTCTGAGCTGACTTCATTAGTAAACTATCATGAATTTCAAGATCTTACAAGGTTTCTATTTGTTTGTACAACTGCAAAGGGCTCAATTATGCAGCTTTGAGAGAATCTAAAAATAACATCAGACTAATTAAAAGTTTCAACCGGATTTGGGCTAGCACTGTTTTGAGACTCTTTAATCTGTTCGACTTTCAAAATGGACTTTGGAAGCTAAAGCTCTTATTTTAAAAAATGTTGAATTTAAAACAACCAGCAAATAACAACAACAACAACCAAAATCAACATCCAAAACATTGCCTTCCCTTCTTTGGTGTCTAAGATGACAGACCAGTACGCAGTTCTGTATGAAAAGACCAGTCCAGCCTTGAGGTGCTGCTTCCTCGTCCTCCTGTGCTCTTAAGGAGATTCAGCTCATTTTTTTCTGGCATTATTGTGCAGGTTGAAAACCAGCTGGGAGAGTCTGTAGCTTCAAGTTGCTGAATCTTTCAAAAACTCAGGCAAGAGGTTCAGTCTTTGAAGTCATTTTCCCTTTGGGAGGTAAGATCCAGGTAATCAGGAAAGGCTCAGGAGGTCGGGCTATTATGGTAATGTTCTGCCAGTGCAGTAGATGCTCACAATGTTGCATCATTTGGATCATGGAACTTTGTAGAAACTCACAGCAGGGCTTCCTCTTCAACAGGTCCTTTCTTTGTTTGACAAACCAGGCACCTGTCGGGTGGGGGTGTAAAAGCACCTACAGAGCTGAAAGTTCTGTTCATCAGGGAACAGTACTGTGGTTCATTGAATAATTTTTAAATTTTTTGTTCTTTTACCTCCTTATATGTCTCTGTCTCCCCTCTCTCTCTCTCTCTCTCTCTCTCTCTCTCTCTCTCTCTCTCTCTCTCTCAACAATCTTAAGTTCTCCTGAGATTTTCTTTAAGATACACGATAAAATGTTAGCAAATTATTGTCTTTGCAAAAATGCTAATTTCTCACTCTAAGGAATCACAGAGATGAATTTCACTGATTTCAAGGCTTCCAAAGTTGTATAAATACTACATTCATTAAACTCCTATTCTGGAGGTTATATAGGTATCTGAACAGCTGTCTCTGCCATGAAAAAACATTAGAGTGAGCTAACAGCTTGAGAAAGGATACCGCCTTGTAATTTGGTTTTAAGTTGTGCTTATTAATGTACCAACCACTATGGCAAATAGTGTTTATGTTACTATATCATTTAAATGAACAAAAGAAAAACTGTGACCAAGGCAACAACATCATAATTGAAGTGAAGGAGCAAGTCGTGCTTTTCAGATCTTCAATGTAATTGTTGTGAGCCTCACTACAGAAGTTGAATTTCCTTTAGAGGACTTCCTTTATGGGTAAGTGTTTTAAGGGTGATAATCTATGAATAAAATATCTGTGAATGAGGGAACTCTATACTCATGTAGAGCTAACTCAATTATCTATGCACATGGGAACATGGGACACATAAAGCAACAATTTCCAAAGCTAATACCCTAGTTTAATGTAGCCAGAAATTTCTGGTTTTCGTATTTTGTTTCAATAAACTCTCTTTCCTTCCAAACCAGAACTGGTACTAAACAATAAAATGAATGAACTTGAATTTCATCTCACTTTCTCATTCCATACCGGAATGCCAGCCAATCTCAGTTCCCTTGGCCAATTAAAGGAAACTGAGTTTGAGGAGGAGAGTAGTTGAATTTGTCAATAAACTGAGGAAAGAAGCAGACTAGTGTCTGAAAGATCACTGTCCTGTGCTTTGGCAGAGGAAAGGGGGACTTGTCTGGAGTTACAAGGGAGCAGGAGGAGGCATAGGCATGGGTTAGCATGACCATCCCGTGACGCAAGCATCTGATTGTTTGACACTGGTGTGCTGTTACCTGGTGGTCAGCAATTCTGATGTTATCTTTGTAGAGCTCTTTTCCCTTGGACTATAAAGTGCAGGGCTCATTAAGCCTTGAAGGAAAGTAAGGAAATGGGAGAGCTTATCTGGTGGGACAGAGAGAAACAAACTTTGTTGCTGTATCACCAAAAGGAGTATCTGATGAACTGAAATAGTTAAAAGCTAGAAGCAAAAGGACTGAAAACTCCAGTAGCTGAATGATCAGTTCTTAAATTGCGTGGAATTATAACCATGTGACTGAGGGGTGCCCAGACACCCCAAACTATTAAGCAGTATACTAAAAATGATCCAGTCAATTGCATGCACAAAGACAAAGAAAGGTCACTTAGTGTGAAAGAGATTCAATCCATATGCTGGGGGGGGAAGGGGGGAGAGAAGAGATGAAAAAATATTCCTCATAAAATTCCAAAAGTTACCCATCCCTTCATGGACAAATACACAACCAAGCAGACTTGGCCTAAAATAGGGTCACTGAGGTCCAAAACCTTGCACAAGTCTAAGGCACCTTCTGGTGGGGGAATGAAAGAAAAGAGTTAGGCACATCCCAGATAGCTCAGACAGAAGGAGAGAAAACTCAAATTATTCCATATAATTCACTATGAGGTAAACATAACAGCTCTATTATCTCTGGTGAGGACCAGGAACAGTCTCCCCACATGTCACTCACCCACGCATCTCTTCAGATGTCTCCACTCACACGTCTCACACCTACTTTTTTCTCTTCCTTCTTTCCACCTCAGTCTATATATCTACCTTATTCTTTGTCAGTTGTCCCCATTTGGCATGGCATTCTGGGAATTGAAGTCCAAGGGGGCTACATATAAATGGAGGCAGGCAAAGTTTTGCTTGTTCACTGCACTGTAACACTCCTCCCTCTTTCTCAGAGGTGTATCCTGTGACAGAAATGCTGTTACTTCTGGTTTTCATCAGACTCGTATCAACAGTTTGCAAATTCCAATCTGAAGGCCCTCCAGAACCCTGAGAAAAAGCTGGTCTTCAGAGTTCACCGATACAGTTTTTTTCTATGTGACTGGATTTGTGCTGAGTACTATTTGGATGGGTCTTTGCAAGAAAAGATATCTCTAAGGTAAGAAAAAGAACTAGATGATCAAAGAGAGTAATAGAGTGCCATGAAAAACACAGAATCACTTTAAAATGTAGCTAAGTCCAGTGGAGGTTGTTTGCAGTAGTGGGAGAAAAAAACACCATTACAGTTCAATGGAGGAACTATAGGTGTAGGAAAAAGATGCCAGACTATTTCTTTCAAAGGGAGATAAGAAAGCAGGTAAAAAAACACCATCACTTTTTAAAGTATTAGACATAGGATAGATTATGAGCCCAACTGTAAATATCACCTAACAATCTCACTCAGTGTTACCCACGTACCATATTCCTTTATGATACTTAGAATTTGAGGCTATCTTATATATCCATTTGTGCAACAATATCCTCAGGGGTTATAAGACATGCCATTTTATCAAATAATTCCTATTTTAAAGGAATTTTTCCCTGCTTAACTTTTGAGCATTTTAAACCTTTTTTGATCATAAATGGATAACAGACTTTAAACCCAGTTACATGGTGATTTTCTTATGAGGATATACCTGTACTTTTCTAAGAAAAACAGCTATCAGGATAAAGTTGAACTCATAGGTGAAGAAAATTCATACTTTTAGAAAAGAGGTGGTGAATAGAGAATAATTCAATTTGTCAGCAGAAGACATAGAATAATCAGAAATGGCTTCGCCATGACTGGGAGAATGTGGTTCATACGAGTATACATGTATATTTGTCCTTTTACTATCTGCAGGAGCCTCCCATACTCTTTCTAACACGACCCTGATGTGATCATTAATTGGAATTATCTTTTCCCAGTCAGTACTGGGAGATCCTCTTTCTCCTGCCCAAAAGGTGAGTATATGAGTCAGATTATGCCATGAGACTATTGACTCCCTGGAGTCCAGTGTAGAACAATGTAATAAAGACATGACCGAAAATGCTTAAGAGTTCCCTTCTCTCTGAGAGTCAGCTTTCAGATCAGACTCTCCTTGTTTGAGACCATTTCTATGGTTCTTGCTCCAGTGATTCCAGCACTCTCTGGCTTCTTGTGCATTCTCAAGCCAGGGCTTTGGTTTCATATACTGGGTTGTTGGAAAAGTCATGACATATTTTTTTCTATGCAAAAATGCATCCTGACTTTTCCAAGAGCACAGTACATTCTCTGAGCTCCCTGTATCTGGCTGGTAAGTTTCCTTTTGTTCAGGTCTGCCAGAGTCCATTTCTGTTGCTTTCACCACAAGAATTATGACATATGGAAGCTTTAAGGCAACTTAGAAACTGAGAGGAGATAAAATGCGGAGTGCAAAGGAAGGATCAATGTCAATAACACAGAATTTTAAATCAGACCATTAAAAAAAAGCTGTTGGTGTTGTCCTCAGAATAGCTTGGGGAGTTAGTTGTGGGACGTAAAAGTGATGTTAAGCAGACAGTATCCCCCCACAGGGGTGCTTCTCTCACACATATGCCTCACAAGCAGTCTGTCCTCAGGGGACATGCTCTGCGAAGGCCTCAGACCAGTGGTGCTCAGTCTTTTTCCACCCCGGCATGCAGGAGGGATGAAATGAGACTCATCAAGACGAATGCTCCCTGTGATTCTGAGTTCTGAAGCAGATCAGAAACGGTAAGAGGGCTGGAAAAGCCCCTTGGGTGATTTGAATATTTCCCCCCAACCCCTGCCAGGTGCTTTTGATGTTGCTAGACAAGTTAAAATATCTTTGAAAAATTGGATTAAGTACTTAGAAAACCAAAAAGTCTATACTAGCAATAAAATAATAGGTAACAGGTTTCAAAAGCAATGTACTGATAAGTTTGTTCAGCCTCTTTTTTTTTTTTTTTTTTTTGGTTTGAGGACACTGAGGCACCAAGAGCATGGACTGTCAGTCAGTCTGTTAAAGCAGGATTTGGGTTCTTGTTTCTCAAATCATGGCCCATTCCGTCAAGACACCATGCATCCCTATTTGCTTTAATCTTTCTCCAGCTAATATTGGAGAATTAACTCATGTTAATACATGAGTAGCAATCAACCTGCCAAAAATTAATCAGGGTATATTAGTAAAATACACAGATACATACACACAGTGGGAGCTCAAATTATTTTTTTGCACTTTTTTAAACAAAAAAATTCAGTAGAACACTAAATTAAATTTTAAAACATTCTGAGGCTCAATTTTATATTTTCCTTAACAAATGAAAAATCAGAGCGAACTTTTTGGTGTGATAATACTGACAAAACATTCAGGAGGTATGTAGCTATGTGTATTGAGGTATATATATCGTTAATATCAAGAATGAACATCACATTCACATTAAAGAATATCATGTCAGATATACTTAAGTGACCTATTAGATAAGAGAATATGGAGAACATCTACATATGAAAATGATTTCAATGGATACTAGACCAACCACTATTTTATTTTTCACAAAAACCCTCTCATTTCTTTCAAAGTGATACTATTTGTACCATTTGGGGTAGTCTTTAGATTTTATTCTGAGTAACCTTTTGTTCTTCTATATATTATTTTTGTGTGTAGAAATTTGGCTGATAGAGTCATCAAGCAGTTATCATTCTATGCTTTTCTATTTGGTTTTTGTCTTTGTATTTCTTATCATTCATTGATGATACAAATAGACTTGTCTTTTGACTGAATTTCCTTTTTTTATGGTCCATAATTTATGAAGAACATGGCCTTCTGTGATAAAAACCCATCAAAAGCATCATTATTCTGCATTTATCTACGTTGAAATGCCTGTTTCATCTATTAGTATTTAAAAGGTTCTGCTTTTTCTCTGTGTCTGGGTACAGTCCTCTAATTCATCTGATCTCTATTATCTGCTGGAATAAGGCTTTGACTTAGATTGTAGGTTTAAAAAAATTGTATTATTCAAATTATCTCTGACATTCAAAATAAAAAATATTCTCATGTAATCTTTTTATTTTGGTGAAAATGGCAAATGAAAATCATCTAGCACGTCTGATGCTGATCTGATCTTTCATACCTATTGCCTTTGGTAATGCGTTGCTATACAAGATGTACTGAAATACATGATTTGTCCTTCAGTTCTTTTAGTTCTGTGTTCTTTATCTGTTAATGGTGTTCCACAGACTTTGCTTTTCAAAACTTCTCGAGTTGTTGCATAGAATGAAGACTATTTAGCTGAAAATCTGGATCTTAAGAACAAATGAGTAAAAATAGATGGCAGTGAGAATAAGAATTTAAAACAAAGTTGCATTCAGGACAGAGAAAACACAATTCGAATTAAAGGTTGGCAAAGGTGAACTCCCATTCATTAGCGTATAAAATCTGGAATATTCCAGGTTGGTTTCAAAATCTTGTGCACAAGCATGAAATTAAATATTGTGTGATTTATTCCTTTACATTCCATTAATAGTGACACATGTGTACTGAGCTCTCTGGC
Organism: Galemys pyrenaicus; assembly: GCA_019455555.1. Lineage (NCBI taxonomy): Eukaryota > Metazoa > Chordata > Mammalia > Eulipotyphla > Talpidae > Galemys > Galemys pyrenaicus. The sequence goes on from JAGFMF010012000.1 coordinate 6,394,038, forward strand.
TAGTAACTTGATTACTTCCTTCCCTGACTTCCCAACTTTGACTTATTGATGGTAATTTAGCCTATGACTTGTGTATTATTTAAGGAATGCCCAAGGAAAGATAGAATTCAGAGTTTAAAAAAAATTAAACATAGTTTCATCAAGTTTGTGGAATACAGAACCAAATGGATCTTAAATATTTAGCTTGTTGTTTTTTGGTTTTTTTTTTACCTTTGGCAAAACAATGCCTAGACCACATCTAACAGCCAGGAGTCAGTCTTCCTTTTAAAAATCACAAAGGAAAAGTAAATTGCATAATATAATTTGGTGACCCATTCAAGTATACAGCAATCTGATCAGAAAAAATTAAGTCAGACTAACAATTTCATATCAAATACCCTAAGTTTTTACTATAAAACAGAGGGAAGTTATTTATCACAGTGTACAGAAAATAACCCTGGAATCAGATTCTGAAGAACTGAGTCACTGACTCTTCCTGGCCGTGGGTCTATTTCTGAACTTCTGTGAGTTTGAATTTCTTCATCTGAGATAGTTTTATCAGTATAATTTGTTAAAGAATTGTGTACACCAATTAAAATCTGTCATTACTAATTTCACCAAGAAGCATACAAAGTAATCCCTGCCGTGAAGGAGCAGAGCACTTAGTAGGTAGTAAAAACATACCCGCAAACATGACCTCAGTAGACAAGCTATCATATGCCCCTTATTAAATTATGAGTGCAAGAAGAAATGTCTACTGAAAGTAAGAAGAAGAAAACTTGAATGTTTGTGGGAGTAACCAGGGAGTCAGCAGATTCCTAGAGACTGGCACATGAAGCTTCTGAAAAGAACTTAATTAGGAGTAAAATGAACCCTTTTATTGCTTTTCATAAAAAGAAACAACATGACCCATTTATTCATTCAACAAATAATGACAGTTTCTCTAAAGTGCCAGATTAAAGGAGTATAAGTTAACATAAAACAGTTCTATGAAAGAATCTTGCAGTTAAGTGGAAGACAACAAACTAAGATAAATCGAATAATTTTCTTATTTGACCTAAATGAGAAATATCATGACCAAGTAAATTTCCACTAGTTCTACATTTACTTCTCTCTCTACCCTGTACCTCATATTCATTCCTAATTTCTTTGTCCCTCTTACACACACACACACGCACACACGCACACCCCTCCACCTGCCCACCTGAGCATGAATGTGTTGTAGTATTTGATAATGAGCTATAGTTTTTTAAAAAGATTCTTTCCCCCTACCTTTCTCCTTACCATTCATTCTGAAGGATGAGCTTCCCATATACCATGAACTGAGAGAAGAGATAATGCAAAAGAACAAAGAGTAAGTTTATTGGATTTTAAAATCTTAGATGGATTTTGTAAATCTCTAGCAGAGGTAATGATCTTGAAAGTCATGACTTTTATTTTCAAGAGCCAAGTGCTTAGGAAAGAAAATGTTTCTGTTTTTATTTTCTTATTTCAAGTACTCCATTTTATACATTAAGAAACGATGGAAAATTCAGAGCATGAGTTTATAATGAAAACCACAGTTTCTCAAAGCCTGGTGTTCAGACCATGTGTTTCAGAAGTGGCTAAGATTTGCCACGATTGCAGCCAGTGTCCTACCCCAAGTCCCCAAGGACAAAGACAGGAATATGCATTTTATCAAGCATTTTCCTCATCCATGGTGAAGTTTGAGTAGCTTTACTATAAAGAAGAGGATGTAATAAAATCATTTTCCTTTTCAACCAGAGATACATGTTTGGTCAGCTGAGAAGAAAGAATTGAGGAATGTGACTAGTACAGAGACAGTTTTGGGCCCCTGAGAAGGGTGCAGAACCCTTTAGTGCTAATCCAGGGGATGAGTTGGGTAAGAGAATCTCCACTGGAAACTTGGGTGCATTTGGGAAAACTCCAGAGCAGACTGGACCAGATAGTGGGCTGACTTTTCCACTGTCTCTCCTCTACAAGACAGCTGACCTCAGTTCTCAGCCCCAGGTTCACCATCACTTCCCCGAGTAGTAGAGTAGCCATGGGAAGGGAGGCAGGTAAAGATGTGCGTTAGTGAAGCCTCACAAATCTGTGCACCCCAGGGGCACCTTCAGACGGTAGAGTGATGCCTGAGAGGATAAGCAGTCAGGACAAAAAACCATGTAATCAGGGTAACCTAAATGATTTGGGTTGAATTTTACCCCCTACCCCCAAATATGTTAGAGTCTTAACCTCCTGTAGTTCACAGTGTGATCTAACTTAGAGATTGGTCTTGACAGGCATACGCAAGTTAAAATGAGGTCATTAGGGTGGGGCTAATCCAATATCTACTTATTAAAGGGAGAAATTGGGGCACAAAGGCACACACACATAGAAGGAACATGGTGTGAAGAGACGCACAGAAAATAGCTAGCTTTAAGCCAAAGGGAGACGCCTGGAATAGATCCTCTTTCATAGTCATCAGGAGGATCCATTCCTGCTGACACCTTGATTTCAGACTCCCAGCCTTAAGTGTCAGGTGGAAATGGAACTTAGAGAGTTTACAGTCTTCCAGGGGAAATGCAATCTGGAAAGTCAGACTATGATTCTTTCTGTTCTGAGATGCACTCAAATTTACTCAGGGTTTTTGCTGAGTTTTATCATCTAAGGACATCAGTGGTGAATGTCACAGGCTCAAAGACTCATGTCCAAGACCAGGTGAATAGTGCTATACCTCTGTGAAAGGCAGACAGGGGCACAAATGGTGTAGACTTTAAACATCCCTAAGATACCTAGTGAGTACATAAATCCTCTGCCCTAGGGGGAAAGAAAGCACATCAGAAAGGGAATCCTGAATCAACAGAATGTTACTAAAATAGTGCTTCTCATAATAAAAGTGACTGAGCTATCTCAAATTGGCAAGCAGTCACCATTAGTGGAAATTGGAACATGAAAGCTTAGTCAGGTATAAAGAAACAAAGGGAGATGCATTTTTTTTACATAGCCAAGTTTGTAAAAGTGTACATCTTTTATTTCATTTCAGCAACTATGCTTGGCACTAAATTAGAGATTGAACATCAAAGGACAAATATTTCCATTTATTGATTGATGAAATGTGCCCCATAGGGCGGGGCCTTTGGCATACATCTTTACAGTTCCTTCCATCATACCTGTATGCAGTGTTATTGTCATTCAGCAAATCAACAAACAGGATCATCAACACTGTGTGACATTCACAGCCCCAGCAACTGGTGAGTGGGTTCAAACCCAGGTCCATTTGTTTCTGTTGCCTGCTTTTTATTCACTACTAGTCCTTCAGAAGTTTTGAATAATCTAATATGAGTGGTTTTGCATTGTATTAATTGTATAAATGTCATAAGAAATGTATGACAGGAGCAGGGAGTTACTATTGCCAAAGGTCTTGGGAAAAAGAATAGTTAATTGTTTCAAGCTGTGTTTTAAACTAGGGTAAATTTTAGAAGTTATAGCGGAAAAGGTGTATTGGGAGAAGGAAGCCATATGACAAACCCAGGGAGCTTAACTACTCTGGGAAGTGGGTTGAGCCCAAACGTGAAGACGTTGCAGTTGTGTAGTATTTTTTACATACAGACATAGTCATCATCAGATTTCAGGAATAACTAACTTAAGTCAGAGTAGAAGGTAAAATTGGAGACATAGGAATGTGATGGAAGACCCAGCTAGAGAGAGAGGGTCTTTGTGACGATAAAGGAGAAAGATGATAAAGCAAATGAGGGCTAGGCACAGATTTTCCAGTCCTTCTTGAGGTGGAATTAGTGGACACTGGTGGTTAGTGATATGTTTGGAATGTGGATGAATACACAGTGGAGAACACTTAGGTCTTGATTTTCTGAAGTGGGTGGATTAGGGAGATAATTTTACCAAGAGAGGGAACCCTGGCAGCGCCCCAGAGGGGTCACCAGTATTTGTACAAGATCTTAAGAGAGAATTGTGTACAGGCAAATGAGAAGCTTGCCAAGGATCTGAGGCCGGAAGAGCAATATTTAAAAGCTTAGGTATAATGGAGTTCTTGGCATGTCTTTGCTCAGACTCTAAGCCATTTTTTCTTAAAATAAATGCCCCAAATATTGAAGAAATATAAGGTTTTAGTGGAAAGAGTTCTGACGTAGTAAGATTCTAGTACCTAATTCGCCACTAATTAATTATGTAACCTTTGGCATGTCACTTAATCTAATGTAATTCAGACTTGGCATCCTTGTAAACTAAATATCTAAAGTTCCTCTTTCTTGCTTAAAATGCAATGATTTTGCTAGTTTCTCTGATTATAGAATCTTAATTGAAGCACATTCAATGGCTATTGTGCCATGTTCTCCTCATGGGGGAAACATTTTAATGGTAATTCTAACTTCATGACTGTATAACTTTCAGATGTTTGTAATCAGAGTTATGGGTAATTAGACATTGGGATTTTTCTCTCTTTCTACCACTACTAAGAACAAACACTATAGACTAGAAATATGATTTAACAGACTGGGAATGTAGGACAAATTAATAGGACAAGGTGGAAGTTTTCCCAAACTATCATTGTAATAACATAATGGCAATTATTCATGGCCTCTATGTACTGATATATTTCTTCTTTATTTGGGAAAGCCTATATTCTAAATCGAAAATGGAATTTGGATGTTTAATTCTTACAACTATCTAAAATCTTATAACAATCTTGCAATAAAAATCTAAATTATTCAATATACTAGCTCTCCAATGAGGGAGAGAGATGATTAATTCCACAGTCTTGGCCCTGAGCATTCTAAGTATCCTCTCATTCCAAGTATTGTAAATAACAATAATAATAATAAAAAGCCCCACTCTGTTAGGCCTAATGCTCTTCAGAGAGAAACTGTTGTTGAGTTTGCCTTAAGACTTATAATAAATGATCCATTTCTTAAAAGATGCTCCATTCTCTGAAAGTCCTGAGGAATTCAAGCAAAGACTTTATAAGGTGAATTAACAGCTCAAAGTATAGTGTTATACCAACCTAGTAAGTCAGAGAAAAACATTTCAACCTTCATCCAGAAATTAAATGGTTATTGATTGATATGGAAGATACTGTAACCTTTCAGATTAAATTAAGAAACGTTGCTGAACACAATTAAAAAATTTCTAATGTAATGCTGTTTGCAGAGTGCATTTTTGACTAAATTCCATCTCTGAGGTTAATTACCATGTCTAGGGGCCAGGAATAATAGATTAAGAGGAAAGTTGGCTCCAAAAGTTAAAGAATGGGAAGAAGCAAAAAGTATTCAGAAGTGATTTATGTCTGACTGATGAATTTGAGGGCATAAAGCCAAATAGTCATACCACTCTTTTGTGCAAGAGATTTTAGGTCAAAGCAGTGGTATAAAATTAAAAGGGTGTCCATTCCTGTTGGTGAGGCAGGGTAGCTTGCATTTTTCTCACAATCCTAAACTATCGCATTCTTGCTAGCAAGGCCAAATGTAGAATGTCTTACTGAATTTCTGGCGACATTGTAGGAGTATGAATAAGCTTTGTTTATAAGGTGCCCACTACTCTTTATGGAAATCAGTATGAGAGCTCAGCTGCTTTACGGAGGTGGGCAATAAAGAATGATAATCATGAACCACAGAGTCTGTTTCAAAGTGACAAGAGGAGTGTGATATTCTAGAAAAGTTAAAAGGATCTGAACTTTTGTCTTGGATAGCTATTAACTGACTGATTCTAGATAGGATGCCCAACTTAATTGTGCCCTCTTTTCCACATCTGTAAAATGAGAGGGTTGTAAATACTTTGTAAAATTGTTCCAGTTCTATAATACATGAATAAAAGATATTTTAATATTAGAAAAAGTCATAGGTATATTATTCATGCATATATCTACAGTGTCTTTGTATGGATTCCCCACGACTATCTCCTAGAAGCATTCTAGATCAAGAACACTCAGTTTTAGACAACTCTAACTAAACTAAGTAAGGGCCCTTTAAAAATGTAGCTTGCTGTGAAAACAGCAGAGAATATATATTTTTAAAAAAAGACTAAAAGGCCTTCATGACACATTCAGTGAAGAGATGCCCTCATAACTTTTACCAGTTAATTGATGCATAAAAGGTTGTGGAGATTAATGTACGTCAAAATCAAAACTAAATTGAATTTTTGACATTTTTGCAAATAAAAACCCCAAAGAATACATAGGTGCCTTTTGATTTGTCACAGCTGGAAGATTCTGAATCACCAAGAGCTCGAGGAGAGGCCATTAAACAGCCTTAGATGGTTTGTCAGTGAGGAGGAAAAGTAATTGAAGAACCAAACTCTGTGTATGGGCACAGCATTTTAAAATATTTACCAAACAGACATAAGGTGAGTCTTTTCCTTCTACAACTGAGCACAAAGTATTGATTAGGTATCCAACAGGAAAATTTTATAACTGAAATACTATTTTAAAAAAAATTCAGTTGAGATTAAATAATCTCTGCTTATTAAAGATATTTCCAGTCTAGATTTAAAAATTGCACTTGGTATTTCGTCATCTAACCTTTCTGTGTGTGTGTGAGCAGGGAAAATATTTAAATGTCAACAACTGTTCTATGTGAATTATATTTGGAAACAGCAATGTGGTATGGAATCAAACCTAAAATAAGAACCAAAATTGTTAATATCGGTTCAATGAGGCTTAAATTTGTTCAGATCAAAATTTTCAGGCTTTAAGTTCAGATTGATTCGTTCTGACACTTAGCCTCTGTCCTAATGGCAATCAGTATTTTTTTTTCTTCAAAGAAACAACACTGAAATAAGTATATTTAAGTCAAAGAGGTACATAGTTTTATTTTAAAAATATTCATACTAATCATATTAATAGTCAAACGAGGGTCCTCCCTGGTGGCACAGGGAATAAATCTCAGCACTGTCAAACTATCACCAGCCATTGCAGCATGTGTTCCATCCCGGCCAGGGAGGTGACCCACATGGCGCAGCAGACCTCTCCTGCCTTGCCTGCTGCTCCCCTTAGCAGTGTGTTTTAGTAGATCTGCCTGTTTTGTTCCCCCATTCTGTCTCTGTGGAATCTTCTTACCCCCTGCACCTCAGGCCCACACCTCATTCCTTCTACACAAAAGTAAAATATTTTTTAAAAAATCATTTAAAATTTACTTGATTAAAAATCAAGTAAGTGTGATGCCTTTTGTGATAGATATAAAAGGAAGAGATTATGCAAAGCAATGCAAAGTCTATATTGAGGTCAAGTGCACGAGCCCCAGAGGACCTAACCATAGAGTAGATGTGCTTTCTGGTCTGAGGTGTCCAGGAAGAGTCAAGTACAGTGTCTGAAAAGCAATTCTCATGTGCAAATAATTGGCTTCTTCTGAGTCTGCTGATAAGCATTTAGGTAATTTTTTTTTTCTTTAGGTAGGTTGATTGTATTTGTTTGCTTGTTTTAATTATGCTGTTACTAGTAGACAAGGCTAGAAAGACAATACAGAAAGGGACATGTAATTTGATACTTTCAAAAAGCTCTGTGACTACCTGTATCATCTTTATTCCCGACGGTGACTTTAGCTTTATTCCCAAAGGCGACAAAGTACAGCTGTTACAGGATACAGGTGTCAAAACCAACAAAACAAACCTGGTCTTGAAAAACTGACTTCCACATGGAACAGAAGGAAGGAACAGTTTCTATTTTTGGAAGGACAACTATACTTTGTTTTAATCAGTTGCAAAGGATCTAAAACTCTAAAATTCTAAATGAGGTTAATAAATCAAGATGAGTTAAAATGAAAACAAGTTTCATAATCAGCTTGCAAATAAACACTGCTGCATATTCTATTAGGGCTAGTCTCAGGGCAGAAGCAAGTGAGAATAGAGTCTTCTCATATACCCACAGTTCAAAACTTTTAGGTGGAAATGGATAACAAGGAAACATTTTAACAACATCACTTTTTTGTAAAAATAATAGTAGTATCAAACAGTCAGAAGCTATATAAAAGAACGTTCCTCCTCCCTGAATGGATGTTTCCTCAGTCTCCAAAATAATTGCATTTCTAGAATCACCTGCAAATAGTCTAAAGCATCTAGCCATAGCTCATTGTAGTCATTCCTGTTTCTCATGAGTGTGAAGTGTGCTCATACATCCCCGTTCCCAGAGGTAAGGCTCTGAGCTGGGCTGCAAGCATCATCATGGTGTAGATTCACCAAGAAAAGTTAGTACTTTGGATTATGGATATTCTCCTTCCTGTCCCTTTACGTATAGCATCTCCTTCTTTGCTGGCCCACTGGCATAGAGAACAAAAGCTGTTTTGCATAATCACAGCTTCTGAGCAGTAGAAACCTTAAATTCAGTAGAAAACCTGAGCTATGAGATTCCCAGGAAGCCTGCTAGGCCCCCACACAAGCAAACCCTGTAACTGCAGGAAAATTAGCATCTTCATGGGCTGCTACTAGGGAACATGCTTAACTACTAGGGAACTTATGAACAAATATTTCTCCTTGTCAATTCTATGTTTCTAGAGTCACCTCTGAGAATGAGTACCTCCAGAACTTACATAAGGTTGAAAGCATAAATTTGCAAATGGGTCACTAGAAGAGGGGAAACAGGGAGTCATCCTATATATATCCAATGCTTATTTTTCATCCTAGGTATTCTGTGTTTTGGGGACTCAGAACCATATATTGACTATTCATTTACAGCTCTAACCCTGCAAGATTTTGTTTCCAAGTTGGCACACAGCTGATATTTGAATATGCTGTTCCCATTCATTAGACTGATTACTTCTAAGGAATATTTATATTTACTCTAGGATGTCTGGACTCCATGGTCACTTACCAATTGATATAAAGTGAGTCCATTATTTAGAGACATTATTGTGTGGAAGTCCATGTCAATAAATAAGGTGATGAGTAAGCTGCTCTTATGTGATAATGGGAGTAGAAAAGCTTTTGATAGCAAGGTAAAAGTACATCTCAAGTAGATGTCAAGCCAAGTCTTGCTGCCTCTTCCAGCATGGAAAGGTTTTGGGAAAATCTGAAAACCATCCAAATAGTTGGCTTGTCCTGTCAAGGACGACACATATAGTGGAATCATCATCAGTCTCCTGAGGTATACTCCTCAGGTATTCAGAAGGGTGGAAGCTGCATTAGCTTTGGCAAGGACCGCACATTGCTGGAATCACACACAGTTGATGTTTTACCCCCTTGGCCTTTTGCTTCATGGCCCACTGTGTACCCACTGTGATGACTACAGAGAAAGGTTGTAGATCTATAAAACAAAGCTGGAAACCTTTCAAGTCTGGACTTTCACTTCCTTTGAAGCTCCTGGGTATGATTTTGAGTAAAATCTGCCCTGTAACTTCAGGGGTTGAAGATTCTTTCTAGATGCTGCCTTGAGCTGATTGACTGATCTAAATGTTGATTCCTTTGCTCAAGTCTTCTAAAGTGTCAACAGCAGACTGTCAATTTCACAATCCTTAAATTTAGCACTGCCCACCATATCACTGATGGATTAGAGCCGCTGAATAATTCAGGTCTTAGCCTTTGCAATATAGTGATTTTTTTTAAAGATTTATTTATTTATGCATACAAGCACTGGGGTACAGGCCAGAGGTGGGGGGGGTGAGAGGATTCACCACAGAGAGTGGGGAGCAGAACAGGCATATCAACAGAAGTACACTGCTGAGGGGAGCAGCAGGCACAGCAGGAGAGGTCTGCTGCGCCATGTGGGTCCCCTCCCTGGCCGGCAGCAGGGGCTGAACTTGTGCTGCAGTGGCTGCATTTTGCTTCATAGTGCATTGTTTAACCCACTGCGCCACCAGGGAGGCCCAGCAATATAGTGATTTAGAAGGAAAAATGTTGGGTCATTCAAATGACCAAAGTAGATTTCTCCTAAGTGCTTGGTGTTTATCCACAGTTCTTCACAGTTCCCAAAGCTTTGGAATTTCCTAGGTGTTGAAGGTATCTCTTGTGTTGTTATCGAAGGCAATTTTTGGAAGACTACTGAGGATGGAAGTTTGTTGCCAGAAAAAAACAAAATGAATAGAGAGGGACTGTCCCCTGACTTCTGGAGAAGAGAGGGCCAGAGGTTGAATTCAGTTGCTAATGGCAAGTGAGTTAATCAATCATAACTGAGTAATGAGCCCTCCATGAAAAATCTAAAGGCGGGGCTTTGCGTTTGGAGACCATGGCACTCGCATGGGCCACCTTGCCAGACCCCATACTCCATGAAGACAGATGCACCTTTAGGACTTCACCCTATTTATTTTCCTTTACCTAGCTATTAACTTGTATCATTTTTAACAAATTGGTGATCTTTTAAGTAATGGAATTTCCTGAGCTGTGGGAGCCTCATAGCATATGAATCTCAGGAGAGGTTCAGGGGAACCTCTGGTTTGCAACCAGTTAGCCAGTTAGTCAGAAGCATAGGTGACTGCCTGGGCTTGCCACTGGCATCTGCTGTCTTGGGACTCTGAGCCTTTATGGAGTCTGATGGCATCTCCAGGTTGACAGTGTCAGAATTGAGTTGAATATTCAGACCCCCTGCTGGCATCATTAGTGTGAGGATGCCGCCACCCACTCCCATTAGAACTGGGTCCAGGAGCCCTGAACAGGTGCCCACTTGGCCTCACCTACTGTAGGAGAGAGATTGTCTTGGGATGCTACAGCATACCTGGGCGCCATCCTCACCCACTGCTGAAAACCGCTATGTTTCCGGTTTTCCTCTGACTGGTAGGTCGTTTAGTCCCAGAATGCCATCCTGTAATCAGCTCTCTAGGTACCAACTGCTGTAACAGCTCTCTGCCAGTGAAAGACTTCCGCACAGGTAGCTTATGTGAAAGGTGATCAAGCGAACAGGAGTTAGCCACCAACAATGGTAAAACCCACATTAAAGGAATGTATTGTCAAGTTAGTCCCCACTGGACAATAGCACCTCTGTGAGAACCTTGCTGAGGACCATATAGAAAACCACCGCGTTGACCACTGGAAAAGTATTGATAGTAAAGAACAACATTTATTTTCCATCGAGGCTCTTGGTTGAGGATTGGACAGGAGATGTTAATTTTTCGCACTTCTGGCTCCTGCCTGTGGCCCGGATCCTGCACGTGGTGCCGCAGCTTTGGAAGAGCCTGACATAACGCTCAGGTGTGGCTGAGACGAGGCACTGTCAGCAAGTGAGTCAGATCACACACACAACCTCTCTCCCAGCTGGAGTCAGTGAATTAGAGAGGGTGGAGGTGGTGCACAAGGGTGATGGAGAGGGAGGGAGGAGGGTACTTGAAAGTATCAGAGAAAAGACTGAGTGAGCAATGTGGAGAGAATCTACGACTAAGTGTATTGCTTGGGATAGTGGGCAAGAGACATTTTCAACCACGGCCCCTACTACATCTAACGCTACATACGCTGCTACAGTATAGACAAGTGTCTGTATAGGTATCTCCTGCTTTTCAAAAGTTTGCATTTGCATCACTTTTATGAAAACCTTTATTAGTACTATCTTTTAGTATTTAGTTAGTATTTAGTATTGGTACCAGTTTTTGCTAAATGAAAGAATTCTAACATGTTACAGACTGGGACAGGGATTGAGCACTGCCAAGTTATCACATCATTCCTGCTTTTAATATGTATTAGTGTTGTTTTAGTTTTTACATGTTATGTGTTAGGCTATTTTTGGAGATTTGGGAATGCTTAAATATTTTCCTATATAGATCAGTGTAATTTTTTTTTTTTTTTTGCTTTATGCTATTTCAATTTCTTAAAGATTTCACAGGAACACTCTACCTTCAGATAGTGAAGGCAGCCTGCGTTTTCCAGATCTCCAGTACACTCTATTAAAAAGCCAATAAAGTCTGCATGTTGATAGATAACTGCTGGAACCTAAAGCAATGGCTACCTCTTACATTTAAGTTAGTCTGAGGAGTACCTGAGGACAAAAAAGGCAGGTCAGGCAGAAATGAAAATCAAGAGAATGTATCACGCCTCTCTCTAGAAATCTGGAGAAATATCAGGAGAATGGTTTTGGTATTCTAAAAAGCATGGATTTTTTTTTTAATGAAGTATTACATTCATACCAAAAAGTATACACATCATAGGTGTTTTTATTCTCCCACAAAGTGAACACCGCTTCTTATCAACACCCACTTCAAGAAGCTGAATCTGGCGTTGTGGTCACAGAAACCACCCCAGCAAGAGTGATCATTGTCCCTATCCCCGGCACTCTAGCTTGGTCTTGTCTCTTTTTGAACCTTATTCAAAAGCAAACACAAAGTTGGGATCTGGTTTCTCTCACTCAACACTTTACTTATGAGCTTCTGCAAGTCACAGTTTTTTTATTCCTGAAAATTAAGCCCAAGATCCTTGACAGCTCAGGCTTTGTTTCCCCCTGCCCATGAGTACTTGGACTGTCTAACTCATCTTTCCCTCTTCAGGACCTAATCCAGTGCCTAAGATCACGATATAAAATGAGTGACATTTCCTTTAATCACCACAGGACTAACAAACACAGACCCTATCTGCTTTTCAACCATGCACAATAAAGGTAAGTTGTTTCTTAGATGGTAAAATTATTGTCATTTTCTGCCCTATGAGTCTGATATTGCTATTGACATCTCAGTCCATACATACAATCCTTACTAGACAATTTATACATGTCATTTTTATTGATCTATTTAGCTTTTATTGAGAGAAAATATTCTTAATTTTGCAACCTAGACTCTCAAGATAGTATTAAGTAGTGAAAGGGACTCAGTGATGATGAGATGAACAAGGGCGACACTGACTTCTAATAAGACTAAGACAAACTGAGGACTGAAAATTCCAAGACTAAATTTCCTTTAGCTTAACTATCTCTTCATCAGTGTGCCTGATACACACACATACAAAAGCACACACATATATATACATACTTATATACATGTATAAATACATATATAGGATTTGCTTAGTTGTAACTGCAGGATACATCAAAATTATAGCTTTGTAGGTTTTTGTCATTATATTTTTCAAAGATAAAAACAAAGCATCCAAAAGCTGATTAAGAGTTTATAGTGAATGATCATAATTACTAATTAGATATTTATTTTTAGTCCTTGTTTTGTCTTGGTAGAATCTGTGTATGTGGGTAAAGGCCAAGGAAACACTGTATGAATATAATGTGTGTGTCTATCTTTCTGTAATAGAACATAATTTAGTATCATTTTGCATAAAATTCATTTCATCATTGTGAATAAGTTCAATAATAATATAAACTAGAATGTTTATACCTATTACTTAGTTTTAGTAGTGGTAGTAGCATTATTATAGCATGCTACCCATCGCCAGCACTCATGTGCCATGGATTATTCTGAGTATATTATATAGTTTATATTACAGACTGTAAACTGTTCTACAGTATCTCACTTAATCCTTACACAATTTTATGAGGTAGAGACTTATTATTTCCATTTTATAATCAAATAAATGGAGCCTCTTTAGAATTTATGAAATAATATCACATACTAGAGGAAAAACTGCTGATTAGAATAAAGGAAAAAAAAAAAACCTTTGACACTGTACCTACTTTGTGTAAGAGAACTTGACTTACTACTCTTTTCTCAGTGTCTTTTGTGGTAACATTGTATAAGCCTAGAGGAGAAGCGTAAGAAGAGGTCTGGAAGAGAAGCACAAAGGAGACAGAAAGGAACAGACTGGAGGTAGACAGGTTGAGTTTGAGAGGCAGGGTGACCAGGGAGAAGTCTTTATCCAGTGTGGCTCTGGGTACTTGCCACTGCAGTAAGAAAATCATTATGGACATATCACCCAGATGAAAAAATGTGAAAGAAAGCACATGATTGTTAATGATCATTTCTAAAATATTAATTATTTTCCAAACAACAGTGACATTAAATCTTTGCTTGGCTACCAGATGGTTTGAATGAATATTAAAATATTAAAAATTAATACTACTACATTAATATTTTCTAACAGAAGATTAAGTCACTCTAATGTTCCTAAGCATTAGAGTGAGAACGGAAAGAAATTAATAAAACTAAGTGACCAATTTTTGGGTGATCAAACAATGAGCAAAATATTAATCAAGAGAAGCAAAGAAATCTAATTATGGAAATGAGACACATGCTCTGTAGTGCTGGTCACTGTGTCCTAATTCTGCCCCTCCATCACTCCCAATTCTTTCAGTTCCTTTCTGTCTAAGAAACAGAACTGGTGAAGGATTTAATATCTTGGGTCATATAGCTTGGAGTGGAGTCATCTGAATGGCTCTTCCCAGTGTGCATCAGACTTATGTGTATAGTAATATCATTAATTACTATTTCATCATTAAAGTTATATTATTAATTAAAGAAAACTACATCTTACCATGAAATCGCAAGTCCCATGTTCGAAGTCCAATCTCCCAAGTCCCATGTGGAGTTAATATAGTAACACTTGTAGGTAATAAATACAAATTGGAAAAGTGACTCCTTTTCCCAAGACACATGTGGAATCTCTTTGGAAACATTAATGAGCATGTAATTTATTCAAGACAAGTTCTTAGGTATAATTCTGCATCTTTATGTAGTTCGCCATTATGTGTTTGACCCAGTGATTACACACACATATTTTCCATGGATTTTAATCTTCAAAATTTGCATGAAATGTATATAGTTTGTACATATTTCAAAAATGAATGATTTCACAAAAAGTTTCACAGCAAAATTGTGAGAAATCGTATTTTTTAGATAGACACATTACAAATTTCACATTTAACAGATCGTAGATGTTTAGCAAAATTTGATCTTATATTTGAGGGAGATATTTTGAGTGTACTTGACTGAATCAAATATTAATCATCATTAATGAAAACTTTTGAAATTAAATTTAACATTTTGGGGGTAATCCCTACATGACATATGGAGATCACAAAAGATGTCAACTTACATAGAGAGATAGAGCACAAATTGTACAACACTGTAAGACAATACTTCATCTGGTATTAGAATGCTTTCTGGTAAAGCCCAGAGAGTTTTCCATGTGACCAAAGTTTTTATAGATCACTGAATTGTCATCCAAAAAGCATTAGGACTCATAAGCAGAGGAGAGGAAAAAATAATGTGAAAAGATGAGTTGGGTATAGCAACGTTGAATGGAAAGTATCTAGGAAGGTAAAAGTCCTCAGTGAATCTAAATGGAAAGCTCCCGGCCTTGAAGCACAGGTAGAAAGGAAAGGAGTTTGCTCCAGGGTTCAGATGTTCATTCATTTCACAATTACTTATCACACACTTAATGCATGACAGACAGAGTACTAGGTAAAGAATCCTGACCTCCTGGAACTGACTACTTAACAAGGAGAAACAGTTATTATAAATAAAATTTTACTCACCTAAGTAGATAACAATTGTTCATACATGACAATGCTATGAAAAAGTGTCAGAGTACAATGCAGGGGATTGAGAACACTGGGGAGAGAGTGAATTGTAAGTTTAAAAAGATAGGCAGAAGAGCCTTACTCATATAGTCACACACTCAAACACTTGCAGACATCTGGAGGATGAGTGTTCTGGAAGAACAGCAGCACCAGTGGTGCCAGAACCAGAGAAGTGTAACAGCTTGTTAGGGGAACAACAAGAAAGACAGTGACTCTGGGCAGGGTGAGCCAAGGAACACTGGTAGGAGGTGTGGTCAAAGAGTTCAAGGGGCTAGATCATGTAGGTTATTGCAGAAAATGGTAAGAACTGTGGTTTGTACCTTGAATGACATGCCAATTCCCGGGAGGATTTGAAACAGAGTAACACATGATGTTATCTTGAGTTTTAAAAGTCACTCTAACTGCTGACCCTTTTTAGTCTATGAGGATAGACTATGAATGGGTTTGAGAGGACACAAATAGAAATCAATTTTGAGACCATTGACTCATGTGAGATATGAGGTTTGGGGTAGAGTGATACCAGTACAAGTGGAAAGAAATAGTGAGAATTGTTTATAAAGGTATGGGGTGGGGGGACACTGGAGATAGTGGAGTGACCTGGTGGCTAGTGCAGTGTCTAGATTTAGTGATACAAGGAGAGTTTATTGTGGGGTCTGTTCTGTGAGAAGACACAAGCGCTCCAGGGACCCTTGAAGGCTGTGGTCTGGGGATACATACCGTGACCCCCATTCCCTCCCATCTCTTACCAGGATGTTCCATTTACTGCATGTTACTAGCAGGCAGAGGGCATGCCCGATGTAATCCATACAGGTCAGCTTCACTGGACCAAAAGAGCAAATGGAAGAATAAGCAGCACCCATATCCTGGAAGCTCAATGAAAATAGTGTGTCAAAAAGAATGGAGCAATCTATTTTGTCAAATCCTATAGGCAGCACAAATAAGGTTTAGAAAGAGAATTGCCCTAAGTTGGAGCAATGTGGAGTTCACCAAAGATCTTGAAAAGAGAAGTTCTGATAAAATGTTGGGACAAACGCTAAAATTTAAGAGTAAATGGGAGAAAAAATGGTGTAGGGACAGTGCTTGTGAGGTTCAGCAAGAATTTGAAAAGCCTGTGCTTAAATGTGAAGCTTATCAAGTAGCAGAATTGCCATGTTATAAGATGCTTCTGTTGTTTATAAGTTAACTTCTGGGAACTGATGTAGCTGGGCTATAAAACACAGTGATTGTATCATTCCTACCCTCTTCAACCAAACATATGTCTCAAGCCACGTGGACTGCTAAGACTGCAATGTGTGTATGTCCCCACAAGACGCAGAAGCTCGTAACTGCAACTGCATATTTGCACACTTATCTTTTTTATACACTTTCGTATCAACTTGCTGTCTTTGATACAAGGGTAAATCAAAGGAAAGAACTTGAACTGCTTATTCTCAATCTAATCTATTCTTGAATGTAAATCTGTATGTACCCCATTTTCTGGATAATCTCACCTGATCATTGTGAAACTCTGTGATCATATAGGCACAGGTGATATAAAGACAAGATTTTAGAGATAAAGTAATGAATATAACTGTTTGGATTGAGTATTTGTCTCTCCAGAATTAATATGTTGAAAGTGCAGTCTCCAGTGGAATGACATTCAGATGGAGTAGGTCATGAGGGAGGAAGCATCATAATGAGATCAGTGTCCTTATAAGAAAAAGACTAGAGATTATTTTGCATATAACTTAAGGAGAAAATGGGCATTTTGAGACCAGTAAAAAGACCCTCACACAATATCCAGTGTGCTGGGATCTTGATCTTAGACTTTGTGTATTCTAGAACTAACTAAGATGAGTGTTCATCATCTAAGTCACCTAGTATATGATAATGTATTATAGCAGTCTGAATTAATATAACAAAATGACTTATATTATCCCTATATAAGGATAAAGATGAGAAAGAACCATCATTTCTCCTGGTATTGATAGAGGAGATCAAGGAAAAAATGTGATTCCAGAGAGATGTCTAGAATTTTTTAAGATAGCATGAGGTAGGAAGCAGAAGAATTGGAGAATATTTGATTGGAAATTAAGCAGCTTTGTCAAGTTCCAAATCACTGTGATGTACCTGAAATATTATCTGATGGAAAGCTTAAACATCATTGTGAAAGAGAGGAAGTGAACCTGCAATGAGGCATATATTGAATCCCCCTGGTCAGGTGCTTGTGAACATGAACAAGGAAGAAAGATAATGCAGAGAGACTGCAAACCAGCCTGTGAGTCTTGTGGTTAGTCATTAAAGCCTAAATATTGGGTTTTGTGTTACTCCTTAAGGATTTTCAAATAGTTCTTAAAATTCTGATTCTTGATTTTTGTCTTATTTCTCATTAACTTTCACTTTAAATTTCAGATTTTCTGCCAAGTTTGCTCTCTATGAAGTTGGCTTCATAGAGAGCAGTGCTGATGCTATTGAAAGGCACAAGACTGAGAACATCCCTCTGTGGTATTTTGCTATTGAATGGTTCGAAAAGACTGAAGGAGTAAGGATAGGAAAGGTTCAAATTTAAAATAAATAGTAAATTACCCTTACTCATAGACAACCTAATCTTGCATATAGAAAATTAAAAACAAAACTTGTGCTAACTAATGAAGTTTATGATCACAAGATACAAGAGCATCATAAAAAAAATAATTCTATTTCTATATTGTAGCAATTAATTTCCTAAATATAAACTTAAAAAAACAATTTTATTTGTAATAGTATAAAAACAAAAAATTTAGCAAGAATATTATCAGACATGTGCAATAAAAATTACAAAATATTGCTAAGAGACATTAAAGGATATCCATGGAGAGACATCCCAGGTTTACAGATTGAATGATTCTATATTTTTAAGCAGTTTTCCCAAAATTTATATATAGATTCAACACTAAAATCCTGGAATAGTGGAAACAAAATTTGAAAAGGTGAACTGATATCATCCAATTTCAAACTTACTATTATGAACATTCAGTAATCAAAATAGTGTGAGATAGGCCTAAAAGGATGTACAGAAATAAATACACAGTTATGTCAATTGGTTTTCACAAAGGTGCCAAGGCAATTTATTGATGAAAAGACATAGTCTTTTCAATAAATGGTATTGGAACAATTGAATATTCTTATGTGCAAAGTAGAACTTAGACCTTTACTTTTTATCACATATAATTATCTACTGAAATTCATCAGAGACAGAAATGTGAGTGCTAAAATTATAAAACTTTAAGAGAAAAACAAAAGAGAAAAATTTCTGTGATCTTGGGTTAGGCAAAAATTTCTTAATGTGACACACAAAACACATTTCATTAAAAAACTGATAAATTAGATTTCCTAAAAATGGATTTTTGCTCTTGAAAAGTACAAACAATCCAGTTAAAAATGTGACAAAATATTTGACAAAAAAACTGATTAGTCAGGGAAATATGCATTAATATTTCAATGATATACTACTGTGCAGTCATTAGAATGACTACAGCTGAGACGACTGGCAACACCAAGTGCTTACAAGCGTATAGAGAAACTGAAACTCTCACACAACCAGAATGTAAAATTTAGACTATACTTTGGCAGTTCCTTAGTTAGTAAATTAAAAGTAAACTTACCATATAACACATACATTCTACTCCTCTGTATTACAGTGTCTACCCACAGTGAAAACATTTGTCCACTCAAAGACTGGACTAAGTATTCACTACTGCTATTTTCAGAATAGTCTAAATCTAGAAATGCTTAGGTGCCTATCTACAGGCATACATTTGTGATGTGGTCACATATGAAATACTATTTAGCAGTAAAAAAGACTGGGTCACTGATACATGGTACAATATGGATGAACCTCAAATCATCAAGCTCAGTGAACAAAAGCAGACACTGGAGATCACATTTTGTATTATTCTAACTCACATGAAATTTCTAGAAAAGCCAAAACTATAGAAAAGAAAGCAGAATAATAGTTTCCCAACCTGGAAATAAGAGCAGATTGACTATAAACAGGCAGAAAGGAATATTATGGTGTGGTGAAATGGTGTTATAAAACTGGATTGTGATCATTGCACAACTATTTACCTTTACTAAAAACCATTAAATCGTACACTTTAAAAGTAAAAGTTTTTATGTTATGCAAATATAGGTCAGTAAATTTGTTTTAAAAATCAGATAAATTTTTTTAAATTTATAAATTTTGTTTTAAAAATCAGTTTTCAAAAAATGACATTTTGATCATCATACTCATAATCAGAGTATTTTTAAATTATATTTAGTGAAGAAAAATCCACTTACAATACTGTATATGTTTTAGGGGTATAGACTTACACCTCTACAAACATATATTATCATACCACACTAACCACCAAAGTCCCAATAATCCTCTATCATGGATGATATTTAACTTCAATGCACCCCAAAGTTGTATTGCCTAAATTGTTTTGTTTCATTCAAAATTATCACAGCTGACTTTGGGAGTAAGGATTTGCTGATCAAACTTTATCTACTGGACCTTTTGGGAATATAATTTAAAAACCCAATTTTTCTCATTCAATGTAATGGATTAGGCACATACTTTTCACTTTATCCCTTGGGGTTCTGCTAAACTTGGAAACAGTATATTGGAGCAATACTTCACCTTGGAAAACCTTGAATTCCAAATCAGACCAACCTGAAAGACTTTGAACCAAACTAAACTCCAATCCAAACACTAATGTTTTCATCAACTAATACATCTTATCACATACAAAAATGAAGTAATCCAAGTGAGAACCAAGTCCACACAACTTACAATTTAATAAGGACGTAAGTAACAGTTCAAATCTCTGAATGAAAGTCATACTGGTGCTCAGAGTCCCCGCTGCAGTTTCCCATATTCTGTCCTGTCCAAGCAGTGCTATATAAACTATATATAGTTCAATTTAGTGTTCAATTTTGTGCTTATTATGGAAACTCTGTGTTGAATAGTAGGAATATACAGTCAACATCCCTCTTCTGGGTCAGCTAGGTTCCCTGTCTCCTTCTAATTGATCTTTGTCTCCGTCAGCAATCACTTCTCACATAAATGTAATTTTGAGGGCTTCTATCCTTGGCTTCCTGGTGTTCTGTAGCTTTAAGTCCTCCTCCCCTTTTTTTTCTTAGTAAGTAGAGGTATTTAGTTTTGACTGACAGGTGATATGTTCATACTAATTCATCTCACCACCAACTGTCCAATCAACCCATGGGACAACAACATTTAGCAGTAAGACTCATCCTAATACTTGATTAACAGGTCTCTCCTTGGGAGCAAGGCCACCATCAGCAACAGAACCACTTCAGAGTCTCCCGGGAAAGTGAGAACATGACAGTAAACAGCCTACATCAAAGACATTTCTATTCTGGAACAAGCCTTTCTGCTCCGGGTAAGTGATATACACCCAACAATACATTAATCAGAAGACCCATTTTATCTCCCTTGGGAAATCGGAACTATATCAGGCTAATCCTGTTTTCTGACTGATTTTGAACATGAAGAGAGTTCCTTGAAAGGAAATCTAGAGGCTGAGATAAGCAACTTAAAGTGAGGAGGGATTTCATGACAATAAAGAAAGTCTTACTGCAAATAAGCATGTGAACATTATAAAATATGAACTTTCTCTTTTAATTAGCCCATAAACTTGGGGGCTACCTTTGAGGTCATCTCTGACAGGTCTCAGTTAACACCCAGCAAGGGT
Source organism: Galemys pyrenaicus (assembly GCA_019455555.1). NCBI lineage: Eukaryota > Metazoa > Chordata > Mammalia > Eulipotyphla > Talpidae > Galemys > Galemys pyrenaicus. The sequence goes on from JAGFMF010012000.1 coordinate 6,415,095, forward strand.
GATGCAGAGTATGGCATTTGCACTGTCTCCGTAGGGACCCTTTCACACCTTTGGGTGGAGAAGTTGTTGATTCATTTGTTTCTCCTGACATCTTATGGAATTAAAAAGGAGAATCAGCAATAATACCTGAAAGTAGGACATACAAGGAGGACAATATTTGCTTTCCAGGCATACAGAAAAAGCTAGTGTTATGGAAGTTTCCACCTACTCCACACATCTGTGCCAGTGGATTCTGAGAGCATCCAAGGAGGATAATTGACAAGAGGATAGTCCTTTGGTTTGTAGACTCATTCTAATTTTAACTCTTGTGGAAAACAACAAATTCACTTTATCCTAGATCCTACTCTTTATTTTTCTCTTCTCTTACTCCTGAATCTCAAACTCTTGATGTACAGTATCAAGAGGTCCCAAGATGGGTAGAGGCTTTAAATATTTGTGGCAAGTTATAATGTGTGGTCATATGCTTTCCTGACTTACACAAAAGGTAAGGAAAAGAGGGTGGTGTTTGGAGTGGCTGTGTCTTTCTGAACCAAGTTAGATGAGAGTCCAGTCCTTGCTGAGATTCTCACAACTGATGAAAGCATAAAATCCTTAAACCCAAGTTCATTTTCTTGCTCTGCTAAAGATGATAATCTTGTCATAAGTGCTCTTTAAAATTTTAATATTTGCACAAAGCTAGCACAAGGGAAGTCGATTTTTCTTTTAAAAGGATGAAATACTATTTTCTCATCTTTCTTATAATTTGGAAATGAATGAATATATTTTAGCCTCAATCTGAAAACAGATTCAATCTGAAGTGATCAAATATGGAAGCAACAAATTGCCTTTGGATGTCATGTGATCGTAGAGACACAAGAGTGAAAGATGCCATACGAGATCATGGCTGCCTCTTGTAAAGTTAATTCAAAAAATCTTTACAGGGGGAAATGAATCTTCATTCTTCCTCAGTAATTTTATCATCTTCCCTTACAACCATTTTATGAAGATGAGGCTCCTTTCATCCTGTAGCACTGCTCTTGACTGTATATACAGTGGACATCCTGAAGCCCCTCTTTTCTTGCGAGACAAATAATCAAGAAATGAATTGGTTTTTGTTTATTTGTTTTGCTGGAGAGAGGAAGAATTGCATGGGAAGAAAGGAAAAACTAATCCCTTCAATTTTGCTCACCAAGGAAAGTAGACAGACTTCTTACTTATGAATAACTTATTCTATGAGTGTGTTGTAAATATTGAACATATTTTAAAAGCCTGTATGCAAGCATTAATTTCTTTATTGCATTCTTAATCATGAATCACATTACCATATTTTTTTAACTTAATCTTATTTTTTATTTAACACCACAGAAAAATGACTACTGAAGTATTTGGTATGATATTTTTTCTTTTAACAGTCCAAGCTTTAAAAAATATGCAAATTTTACTTTATTTTTTTATTAGCTTGTTGCTTAATTAGACTCAGAGGTGATGATTCTCATTCTATTATTTTCAGACCTAGTCAGACACTTCTTAGAATGTAATGGTCAAATTTAATCTTCATAGCTAAGCATTTTTAGTGAGAACTTCTAAATAATTCAGAAGTAAAAAAGGAGCAGAAAGAAATAATGTGTTATTCTGATTTTAAGGAAACACAGAGTTGCCTATAACTTTTGATGTAGTAAGTAAAGAGATTTGTCTTTCAGCTATTCAAAACAAATGACAAAATGTGTCCACTCTCTGAACTAAAGTGAGCTAAATCAGTTTTGTCATTAAATTGGGTAAATCCAAATGGTTACTCTGATAACTACACACAGATAATCTTAAAAATGCTGTAGAAAACAAAGAACTGAAGTAACTTTGCTACTTACACTGAGAACAGAAAATGAGACACTTAACTATAATAGTGTGCGGGGTTACCCTGGACTGAATATTCAAGATTTTACTTTATTTGTACAGAAAAATAAGATTTTTTAAAAAGATTTCTTTTATTTACTTATGCATACAAGAACTGGTGTTTAGGCTAGAGGTGTGGGAGTGAGATGATTCACCAGAGACAGAGCGGGGAGTAGAATAGGCAGACCGACTGAAATATATTGCTGAGGGGGACAAGGGGTGAGACAGGAGAGGTCTGCTGCACCATGTGGGTTAGCTTTCTGCCTGGGATCTAATTCATGCTGTAGTGGCTGGTGATAGCTTAATAGTGTTGAGACTTAACCCCCGTGCTACTAGGGAGGCCCCAGAAAAAGAATAATATTCATAAGGAAAAGAATGATTCACATGTAACGTTGTTGACCAAAATCATGTGATTTGGGTATTTGTATCATCAACTCTTCCCATTATAATTGATATCAAAATACTCAATACGGTACTTGAAATGATACTGGTATGTACATGGGTCTAGGAAACGTATGGTTTTGATAAATGGTGGGCTGTATGGTCTTAGCCCCTGCAGAAGCACAAAACAGAAGAGCTGAAAGTAAGTTTTAGTATCAAATGTTCCTGGCTCTTCGGAAATGGTATGCATTTCTCATCTGGTGTCACCTCATGTGTTTCCTGACATTTTATGGGAGAATATAGAGCGTACCAGACTTGGAAGAATTAATTTTCCTTAAGATAAAATCCAAATAATATTTACTTAACCATTTTAATATTCCAGTATGTATCCTGAAGAATTCAATTTCTTTTCTTTACCTCTTCTAAGTCACAGAATAAGAAAAAAATAGAACAGGATGAACAATATTAAATTCCATAGTATTGGAGTCAAATTATAAAATATATTGGCCCTGGCATTTGGCTATAGTATTGATGGGTATATATATTAATATGGTCTTTCTATGGTAAAATCTGAAAATAAGAAACAGTTTCTTAAAAGTTCTTAGAAATAATTATTCCATTTGAAGAAATAATTTATAAGGAGAAAATTAGAAAATGTAAGGGATATATGTTTGCAAATAGTATGTGCTGTAATTGCCATGACTTTTTAATAACCAAATAAAAATTGAAGTAATCTAAATTTTACCCAACAACAGGGAATGACTTTATAAACTGTGGTGTCTCCAACTCATAATGTTATACATACCTTAGAATTATTTTTCCAAATAAGTTTAGCTGTTTTGAATTAATACTTAGTAATAAATTTACATTTATATATTTATAAAAATTATATCTATACGAGTGAGATTTAGATTTTTTTGTTTCTCTTAATATGTTCCTATATGTTGACCATAAACGTGTGTTAATTCTGGTCAGGAAAAAAATATTGTTTAAAAATATTTCCTCTCTCAGAAGGACTAATAAGCAAGTATTATCACCTGTGATAATACAGCTACCACTTCAGATAAGGAAATCTTCAAAACTGCTTTAAGGCCTGGTTCTGAACTATAGGTGTGCCAGATCAGTTGTAGGGTAACAGAAGGATGGAAGTAGACAGATAAACACAAGGGCAGGCAGGAAATCTGAAGCCAAATATCAAAACGACAGCAGCAACAACAGACTCACACAATTAAAAAGTTCCATTAAATATGAATCACAAAAAAAATTAATCTTTAATCCAAGAAGCAAAACCAAATGCCTCTAAAGGAAATATTGGAAACTTTTCTCAAAAGAACAGAAGACAGGAGTAAAATGTAAGAAGAAGAGTGATATATAGAAAATACGAAATGTGGGCCTTCCTGGAGACCTTTGTTTTAGTCTCAGTACTACTCCACAGAGAACCACCACAGTGACCTGAGTTGGATCTCTGGCCAAGGAGCTGACCCACATGGTGCAGCAGACCTCTCCTGTCTCTCCCGCTGTTCCCCTCAGCAGTATTTTTCAGATAGTCCACCTTTTTGCTCCCTACTCTGTCTCTGATGAATCCTTGTACTCCCTACCTCTGTCCTATATCCCAGTTCTTCTATACAAAAAGTAAATACAGTCTTTTAAAAAATACACACACAAATGTAATGATAGTCATAACAAATACATCCAATGGTGTGAAAAGGTGTGACAGAAAATGTTCAACAACTATTTTATTCTGAGAAAAAAAAGAAAAAGAAATAACAGGGTAGATTTTGCCAGTTTCTGTGGTGTAAATAATTCCAACTTGGCCTATTTTAACCTACTACTATGATGTCACTGAATGCAAAGTTGGGAAAAGATGTGCATAATCAGTTCTTATATGAAAAGTATGAAAAATATGAAATGCCTTATGTATTATATTAAATAAAATATACCAGGTGCAATATATATATAAAACATATATGTATAAAACATACATATCCTACAGTATCAGAACAGTAACTATCAGAAAAAATGGCCTAAAGGTCCTACAAAATATACCAAAGTAGAAACACTAATAGAAAAAACAAGATATTACACAATAAATGTTTCTAGGATATACCAGAATATAAACATCACAAATTGGATGTACCTCTTAAGACAGGTTCTACATAAACAGAACTCTTTAGAAAGTAACAGATTTTAAATGTTTCTGTTAGAAACCTATAGATCAAACATATAAAAAAGCACTAGTGAGCTTAAACTAATACTTATAGGCTCTTTAGCTAACAAATAGAGTACATACTGTGTTCTAAAGCCCACATATTTATAAATTTGACTAATTAATGGGTCAGAAAAAGAAGTGTTAGCATATTTCAAAGGATCAGTAACATACAGAACTTATTAATCACAGTACAGTTTAATTAGGAGTTAATAACTAAATGATGAGAACATTTTTACATTTTGAAATTGAAAATACTTTTCTAAAAAAGCAATGGATTAAAGAGGAAATAACATATTTTAAAATTAACAATAAAAGAATTATAAATCAAAACTGTAAAAAGCATCTATTAAAATTTATTTAAAATAATTATGATGTTGTAGACAGATTGTTCAAAATAAAAGAAGCTTCATAAAGGTTGAAAATTATGGTGAGAGAATAGAGGAATTAGAAAAATGCTTTATAGAGAAGTTGACATTTGAGCTGCATATTGAAGGATACATAGAAATTTGCCAGGATAATTTTGAGGAAGATAGCATTTCAAGTGAAGGGAGCAACATAAGTAGTCAGCAAAATATGAAAGAAAGTGATGTGTTTAGGGAAGCACAAATAATCTGGTATTACAGGATGATATGGCAGAGGATAAAATTGGAAAATAAGTGGTGATCAAAAAATGACGTCTTTTCAAAAATACCGAATAGCTCGTATTTTGCCCTAAATCTGCTGGACAGACATTAAAGAGTTTTAAACAATTGCATGACGTGGTCAGTTTTGCATTTTGGAGAAATGACCCCTGTTCCGCTGAGAGGACAGGGGTGGCAGTGCTACCAAGGTGGATTGCCCCAAAGCAAAGAGATTATTAATGCGGCTGCTAAAATAGTCCAGATAAGATATGGTCTGACCTGAATTAGAGATGAGGCAGTAGGATTAGAGCAAAGAGGACACATTTGAAAGTCAGAGAGAAATATAGTCAATGAGAACTTTGAATGAGAAGGTGATTAACTGTGGACAATAAGGAGTAAAAAAGGAACTGAAATTAACAGTGGGTGTCTGTCTTGGTGACTGGATGAAGGGTGTATTATTTTGGTCTGCCATAATAAAATAGCACAGACTGGCTGATTTTAACAACAGAAATTCACTTCTCACACTTACAAAGTCTGGGAAGCCCACGATAGGATGCAGGAAAAGTAGGATTCATCCGAAGCCTCTTCTCTTGACTGCGTACATGGCCTCTTCTCTGTCTGCATTTAGGGACAAAGTCTGAAGTGTCTTCTTTCAAAGGAACAGTCCTCGGGACCTCATCTAACCATGTCACCTCCCAAAGTCCCACTTTCCAGTGATGTCACTTGGGAATTTAGAGCGTCAGCTAATGAATGGGTGCGGTGTTTGGGAGGACATAATTCACTGCATATCAAATAGCAATGTGACAATGTGAAGAGAAATAGAGAAAGTCAAATTTTCCAGGGTGGAATGGGGGAAAGGCTAAAGAGTAGTTTAAAGGCTAAAATTAGTTTAATTTTAGATATGATGGTGTTTAATTTCAAGTGCCTTTAGGAAATGCAGGTGAAGATTTCTGGCAGACATGTGGTTATGTGATTGTAGAGTTTTTGAAAAGGAGGACAACATTTAATCAGGAAGTCCCTTACTGGTCTCTGGTGAACACATAAGGAGAGGACTGGAATGTGTGTGATGGAAGGAGAGCTGGGATGGATCACACAGGGACACATAAACATGACCACACATCCAGATGGATGGAAGGAGACTAACAAGAGGCAGAGAGATGGGAAGATAAACAAACTTGCGTTGTCATAGAAACAAAAGCTGTGATTGCCGTCATCATTGGCATATATGGGTTCTGTTGATTCGGTTGGAGTATTAGGATGTCACTGGGGGTTTGCTCTTGTGATAGTGCTTCCATTTTGTACTGAGTTTCACTAGTCCTGCCAGTCTCTGGTTCCTCTCTGTCCACAAATGACCCTGAATAATGCCCTAGTGCTGGAACTACAAAAATGGTCCTGTTTGGTTCTTTCCCCCCAGATAAGAGAATCTCAAGTTGCTTTTGTACCTTTTCAGATGCCCTCTCTGACCAGCAGTTGATTCTGTCCCACCCAGAACCACCTTCTTGAGCAGAGTCTCCGAGACTACCTGCTTCAGATACCCATACCTACTCCTCTCTCTGCTGCTAGTTCTCCAATCCTGTTCCCTCTGTGTTGCATTGCACTGCTTCTGGAAGGAGATCCTAGCACCATTCTGAATGCTTTATATGTTTGGATACATTTTGACTTATGATTTGTTCCTCAGTCCCTCCACTCCCTATAGCATCTGGAGAATATTCCTTTGGCAGGGTCTCCCAATCCCTTATAATTGCTTTTTATAAAGACAAGGATTGCTAGTATTTACAAATCCACTTTACTTTTCTGAAAACCAAAAAGGAAAAAAACAAAAGATAAAAGAATTCACTTATGCCCAGAGGAAGCGTTATGGGAAGCAGGGCTGGGCTGTCCTGTGACTCTGCATTTTAAACAGGCGCCTCTCCTCAGGATGAGAATTACCTTGGCCCCAGGCTGAGCTTTCCCAGAGGACTCTTTCCACTTAAGCTTTTTATTAAAAAAGTAAATTGGGATTATTGTATTCCCTCACTACTTTGGATGTAAAAATTCTTAAATTAACTGTGGTCTAAGCTGATAGCAAACAGAGAGGTCCTGACAGAGTCTGGCGGCCTCTTGTTTAGCCAGTAGAGAATTCAGTTATTGCTGCTGGGAGTGGCTTGGCTGAGATCATTTTAATTTACATTTTTTTTCTCTTCCCTCTAATGAAGGATTGAATTATGACTTACTAGAAAATTCCCCGTGTCAGGGAGCGAGGGGATGTGTTGACTAACTTCCTCTGACTTAATTGTAGCGGGGCTGTTTATCTGGAGCCGGGTTTGAAGTCACAGGGAGGGCCCGGGAAGGATTTCTGCATTAGGGCAGTGCTATCGGGAAAACGCCTTTAGTTCTCTTCGGGAGACCTCACTCCAGCGCAGCGGGCAGTGTTGTCAAAGAGATGAAGGGCATTTCTGTACTGGTTGCTGGGGTGGCACTGCTGGGATATCCAACCTGCTAGGATCAGTCACTGTAATTCAAAGTCAGGAACATCTCTGGCCCTTCTGAATCTGCTTCTGCCCTGGCAGGAAAGGGAATCCCAAATGTCAGTCTCTCTCTCTCTCTCTCCACCCCCCTCCACCACCACCACCTGCCAAGGGAACAATTCCCAATGGACAGGACAGACTTGTAAACTGTAATCCCTGTGCCATGACAGTAATTCTCTGCCTGCTATGTAGTAGGAAGGGGAGAAATGTGGATGTTGCAAAGTGTAATTACTGGCCTGGAAATTTCCCTTCTGTGGGCAGATGGTATGATCAAGAGCAGAGACAGACATGTCCTTCCACAGACCAAGGGCAATGGTTACACAATAGGCTTAGGTAACAGCCTCTTTGGTAGAAAACTTTAGGGAAAGCTCAGTGATATGTATTAAAAGAACGTCTTTGAATCCAGACAGCACAAGTGAAAACATTTTTCCAGGATATTGAGCTCAAATCCCACTCCAAGCCTGCACTCTCCAGTTCAGACTTCATGGAAAACAGTGGCTGTGTCAGGTTTGCCTGTATCCTAAGACAGCTGCACTCTGGGCTTTTCCAGAATTCAGGAAAGGGATTTCAAAAGAAAGAAAAAAAAAAAAACAGTACCCAAACTGAGAGCAGAATTCAAGCATAACGACCTTGGAATAATAACATTTGCTCTGTGCCTCCAGTTTTCTGAAAACAGCTTTCAACTGCAAAAATATTTTTTGAAGTTGCCTATTAGAGAAATCTGTCCTGAAGCTTATTTCACAGTTTCATTATTGCTGCCGTGCCAACCAGTATAAGGTATCTCAAGGTGCATGTTCATTTTCTACCCCCCTTCCATAGAACTGCTGAACTACCCAGGCCTTGTTGGAAAGATAGAGCATTTTTCCTGAGGAGTGGATGAGACATGCTGTGGAATTCAATTAATGCCATTTTTTTCTAAATACAAGGATTCCCCCGCCCCAAGCACAAAACTAAGCAACACATGGAAAAGAACTTTTAATGTTTGTAGAAATAGTCCCCATTTGGTAATGTACACTGCAAGTTGAAAGATGGTATTCTGGCTTTTCCAATCACTGCAGAAAGATATGCTGTGTCCTATTTATTGTCTCTGTCTGGCAAAGCTTAGATTCCTAAAAGCAAGAGGGAGATAATTTCCTAAAGAAATTGAATTTTCTCTCTGAGTAATTAGGCCTTTGGAGTCCAATATTTAGAAAAACTTCAACCACAGGCTTACAAAATAGGAAGATTAAGAAGAAGCATTTTATTTTTTGATGTCGCTCAATTTAAGCCTAAAAGGCAACTGAAAATAGTCTCTTTTCTCATATTAGTGCAGTCTGAAATTATTTAGATCACATGGCACAGAAACAGATATGTGCTTAGAATTTCCTGTTTGTTTTAGTTATTCATATAGATAGATGACAGTTACCCAGGAAAAATAATGAGGGTCCCTCAACATTGCAAACAGTTGATTTGCCAGCATACAACAAAGCCTTGAAAAATCACTGCTCTATATGTCCAGGAACTAAGTAAAAAATCATGAAGGGAAGCAGTTTTTTCTTGCTGTTGTCCTAAGTGGAAGAACTAAGTGAGAGCAGAGCTGAGAGACAGATGCCACACAAGGAGTGCATCACTGGGGACCAGGCCCCGTGGATGATGAGTGTGTACCTTTGTTGCACTGATAACATTTGATGGCTTCTGTAGAATGTAAGAATATTCATAATGGTAATCATGCTTTCAAATAATTTTTTAGTAAATTGAGAGCTCTATATTCTGACCTTTGGTTACAAAATAGATACCTATTTCTACTTTGTAAGAGGAAACTGGGTTATAGATAACGTGCATTTCTCAGAAAGTCTGATTTCCTCAACTGTAGTGTCTTTCTGACATCTACAGGGGAAATAACTAGTGATAATGTCCTAAGTGTGTTTTGTTTTAATGGTGTGTCACCTAATAATACTAAAACACTTGAACCATTCATGCATAACTGATGGGAGAGGAAATGACTGTTATTTATCCTGAAATATAAAGAGGGTGGTCAAGGTCACATATCATTTGGAAATGAATATGTGCATTTGGGGGGGTGGGCGTCAGTGCAGACACTTTGCCTCTTCTGTCATTCTTCAGATGGAGAAAGCATGCCTTCCTCTTTCTGCCCATCCAGCCACAACATAGATTTATTTCTTGTCCTTACTCTCAGTCCTTCTGTCCCTTACCTTCTTTATTTTGGGTACTGAGCTACAATTTTATAGTATTGATATTTCAAAAATTAAAACTGCACAGTGTGCCATATCCTGCTCATATTGATGGCTTCAGAGCAAGGTGATGAGGTGAGGAGAAGCAAAGGGGTGAGTGGGTTTCTACCCATGCGTGTGACTTTCTAAGGCTAAATGAGCATGACAAAGGATCTTTTCAAAAGATAGTGAAAATATTATCATCCAACTACCAAACTAAAATTCACACCACATAAAAACTATGACTGACCAACTGTTTTAACTGCTTGCAAATGGTTTCTCTTCCGAGCAGAAGTAGGTAATGAAAATTTTATTCTAACAATTCTCTATTTCAAACAGAAGTCTGTAGGAAGTGCTGCTCTCTTTATACATTATTAAATCACTCACCGAGGATTTTTTCCCCCTGAAATCTGACCTAAGGTTTTCATTGGAAACTATTGGATTCTGAGTGGACTTGGAATGCCTAGCAACTTAGCTGAGCGGCATCACTTTGAATTAGATTTCATGCTCCAAGTACTAAAGTGTGTTTCCAACATCTGCAAAGGAATCTGGGACTTGGTGTCCTCTGCCAGCCCCACCCTGCTGTCCCTCGGCCACATTTCATTGAGCAACATATACCCGATTCCCTTGTTTCCAGCAGAAAAAAATATGCTAAGTTGGAAGCCCTTTCTTTCCAATTTTCCAACCTGAATATCCCTGGAACCCCAAGAAACTCATGGATTGTTCTTGTTCTGCCATGTCCCTCGCTGCCCCAGCTTACACGTGATCCACCAAGAATGTGCTGTCAGTTGCCTCGGTGCCATCGGAGAACTAAGTAGGGATTTTAATAACTAGGGGAAGCAGATAAAGACTAGAAGCTCTTTCAAAGTCAAAAGAATCATGTGCTAAATAGACTAAATGCTTAATAGCAGTAATAGCTGCCAAGTTACTGCATCACTCACTAATATGCACAAGCCATAGCAGCAAGAAAGTGACTGCTTTCATTCTCAAGGACTTTCCTAAAAATTCAAGGTTGTAAAAACCTAACCTAGAGAATAATTACTTGTCCAGACGTGATAACAGACTCTGGCAGAACAAAAATGACAGCTTGATTCACAGACAAATATAAGTCGGTCTTGGATGTCTGGCTTCCATTTTTCTGTGGAGAGATAGATGTCTTTAAAAAGCCTCAGCAGTGAACATCCTGTCAGTTTAAAAGGTCAGACACTGAAGTGTATCAGAAGAGATGATGCTGCACAGACCATTGAGAGAAAAGAAAATGATTTCATTATCCTTGTTCATCTGCTATAGATTAATTCAGTTCCCATCATCTGGCAATTAAGACACTTTTGTAGTGCTGTCCTGACCTAGTGGAGGTGGAACCAGGAAATAAAAGGCTATGCCAAGGAGGAGGGCATGTGGCTGAGTTAATATTCCTTAGGAACAAATGTTCTTTGGGATAGAGTCTGGAATTGATACATTCAACTGCAGTTGATTAATTGAATTAATTGATTATTGGCACTAAGAAAAATCAGCACAAACAAAAACATCCCCTGAAATATTTCCTTGTATGCTAGAGAAAGAAATTCACATCTCAGGTACCCAGTGAGCTATACCAGTGCCTGAGAATAGCCGTATATGACATTTTGCTATAGGCAGGGGTCTCTAAAGAATCGGTGAGAGAGAAGAATGCTGGGAGGACTGCTACCCTCCATGTCAAACTGAGTGCTGATGGTATGCCCACCCAAGCTTCTCAGCAGTTCAAGTACAGCATCTACAGAGAGAACGTTGCAGCTCCTCCTAAAGTAGCTCCTGGCTTTCTGTTTGTTCCCTCACTCCAGAACCAGCCCAGAACCTAACACATCATATTTCACCCATCTAGTAACCCTTATATTGCCTTCCAATTTATATTCATTCTACCTCTACTGCCTTTACAATGTTTTCCCACTCTTATTTACAGGATACTTGCAGAAGGCCTCTTTACTCCTCACCTGGACAGCTATAATAGTTTTCTTTCTTCCCACCTCCCCTTTCTAAACCCTAGTGCATTCTACTCTCAGTTGACATTAATCTTCCTAAAGTCCATCTTTAATATGTCAACCTGTTGCTTGAAAATGTCAAGTGGTTTTCCTGTGATTACGAGATTAAATGCTAAGAATTCACCATACTGTTCAAGGTCCCCCAGAGTAGTCTCAGCAGATCACTTGTGCCTTGTTTCCTATTGCTCTTCTAGGCCCCTTATGCGCTGCCCATACAAATTGTGAACTGGTCCTCAGTCATTCTCCAAACAGCATTTGCTCCTAAGGAAGATGACCTCAGCTCTGTTTTTGCCACAGTTCATGCTTTTCCTATTGGGATGTTTCTCTCACTTTAACTTGGAGTTCTATCCATTCTGGAAGGTCAATCGTCAAATGCTTTGTGGAGCATTTCTTGACTTTTCTCCCCCAAGTGTAATTTTTCTTCATTCTTTATAGCTGTCTTAAGGCACTAACCACAGCCACATAGAATTATTAAATAATAGTTAAATAAATCAGAAGATTTCTCTTTCTCTTACCTAGAGAATTGGGATAAGATATGTAAACTTAAAAGTAATCTTATTTTATATAATCAAATTTAACAAATATCTATTAAGAGCTGTGACTGACTATGCTTAAATGTAACTGTCAACAAAGGGATAGCTTACATTCGGGGGAAGGAGACCGATATACAGATCTTTCAAAATTGACAAAGTAAGTGAATCATACAGAATGTTAAAAGTTGGAAAGTGAAATTTTTTAAAGTAAAGGGGGTAGAAGACACAAGGGCAGATTGACATTTTAACTTGGTTTAAAAGAGTAGGGTTGGGTCTCCCTGGTGGCGCAGTGGGTTAAGCAACACACTATGAAGCAAACCGCAGCCACTGCAGCAAGAGTTCGATCCCTGCTGCCGGCCAGGGAGGG